>OY856412.1:599052714-599357714 GCA_963693085.1 Alisma plantago-aquatica | reverse complement strand
TATATATATATATATATATATATATATATATATATATATATATATATATATATATATATATATATATATATATATATATATATATATATATAATGTAGGGTATATCTTCGCTACCCATGCGGGTAACTAAGATTCGCAACCCGTGCATCAGTTTTGTAATAGGAAGGCATGCATTTGTAATGAGACAGTCCAAATTGTAATAGACAGACTCATTTTGTAAATACATCGTGATGTTTGTATTCTCCGTCTAGAAATAGTAAAATATATATTTATGACTATAACAACGTTGTAATATAAAACGAGTCTTTGTATTATAATTTTGATCATCTCATTAAAAATTTGGACTGTCTCATTACAAATGCATGCCTTCCTATTACAAAACTGATGCACGGGTAGCAAATCTTAGTTACCCGCATGGGTAGTAAAGATATACCCATATATATATATATATATATATATATATATATATATATATATATATATATATATATATATATATATATATATATATATATATATATATATATATATATATATATGAAATTGATAATGAAAAATATGAGGAATTTGAATATAAAGGTTTTGAGACCTAGTTTGGCCTCAGATTAAAAAAGTATTGTTTCTTTCATGATTTATTGATAAGGATGATATGAAACCTTTACTTTCATGTAAATAATGTTTATGCCTTGTTCATGTTGATCTTAGTTAATATTATCTAATTTAGTCTATTTATGATGAAATAATATGTTTAATTTAAGAATTAGGTTACACCTAGTGTCAAATTATGGTTTCCAGATCTTTGGACTCATAATATCAATATTTAGGGTTTGTAAGACCTAACATTAATCTAATCATGATCCAACCCAAACTCCTAAATTAGGACCATAATGGTAATAATCAACATTATGAGAGTATAACAACGACACTTAACTTTTATGCTAAAGTTTCAGGTTGATTGGTTGGTTGGTTTGGATCTGAACCTTAATTTCTTGGAGTATATTTCCTTGAAAAGCATCTTTGGAAGGTACATGGTTACTTTTTGGTTAAACCTTTCAATATATGAGGTTTTTATGGCTTCTTGATGATTGCTATAAAATTAAAATATTAATGTTTATTTAATTCCTTCCAAGATAATGCCCTATGTGTATCACACATGCATATATATATATATATATATATATATATATATATATATATATATATATATATATATATATATATATGTGTGTGTGTGTGTGTGTGTGTGTGTGTGTGTATGTATAAATTTCCAAACTTAAGGGGTAGTTTAAAGGATATCATACTCCTAGTAAAGCAAGGATAGTCATTGAGGAGATGACTAAAACTAATGATGAGTTGTGACCAAGTCCATTGGTCGACAGTCACCCTAAATCTAATGATGGATTCAAGCCCTAGAATAATGGATGGAACAAGTGGTTAGTAAACCAACAAAGATAGGACACATATTGGTTAAGGAAGAATACAAAAGATGAAAAGTTTGATTATTTCTAATTAATGATTATATTCTTGATATGTCATTATCCATACATGCACATATTTCTCATACACCTATGTACTAAATATACAAATATGCTAACAACAATTTGTTTGTCAGAATTTTAGGTTTCTTGCATTGCTTATGTGAAGACATGGTAATTTAGAAGATAACATCAAAATAACATACATATAAAGATTAGTGGATAATTAGACAGATATCATTACTTCTTTCCTTATAGCCATTTTTTCACATTATGTAACTCCTTCGCAGAGAATTATATTTCATCTTGTTAGAAACAAAGTTCATTATCAAAATTATGGATGATTATTGATTACTTATTAAATATGGATTCTGGAAAGTTGGTTAATGATCCTTGCCTCCTATGTATGCCCCCCTTATCCTTGAGTTAAAGTAGGGGTTATACCCCAACGATACCACCTTTTATTGCATAGACGAATTCCCACACTATGCCTACCCTGCTTGGGTGAGGTCCTTGATTATCCTTCAAGATTCCCCCTATCCCAATGATAAAGTTGCACCCATCAAGAGGATAGTTGGGAATCCCCCTCCTCAAACTATTTCTTCTCCTATTAGTATGACCGAGGAGTGGTTGTTACTAATATCAACCTTTTCAAAGTTGATATAGTTATTTATCTCTTTTCCATTGTCTTCCTTATTATTTCATGCATTTATCCTTTCCCCTAAGTGCACTTCTGGTTTCCATCTTGATTCTTCTACTTGTTCTCTTCTTTTTCTCTCCTATCAATGAATTCCACTTGTCAGGCTCCCAATAATAACCTGCACATCCTCCATGTCTATATCCTCCCCCCCAGGTTAAGTTTACTCTAATTCTTGGAACACATTCTATTACACCTCCATCCCACGATTACCACTAATCATGAGATTAGGGCATAAGTTTGAGGATTATACTTAATACAAATTTTATTCCCAACTTTTTTTCCCTTTATTTCAACTCTTTATTTTCTTGTATCCAATCACATTTACAAACTTTACAAGAGAATTAAACTTTGATTACTCTAAACCGATCTCAACATTTATGATACACATCCATACATTCATTCTGTTTCTCACACTTCCATGTACATATGACATGATAATCAGATACATTCTCTCTTATTAAGGAAACGAAGATATAAAACATCATTTACAATTCTCTCACATCTAATTCTATACAAGGACCTAAAGTGACAGGGACCGACTGAACTTAACTGATCTCATACTTAACTCATGTGGTAGATCTACTCTGATGCATTGACCATCTTCAAGTCCACGTGATTTCCCTAAAAATTGTGAGTAGAGGGGTGAGCCTACTCGCTGAGTGAATGAATACTTCAAAGAAATAGTCTAAATCACTATTATAATTATAGATATACTATTAAGCAATTGATATCAATTATAACAACACTAAGCTTCAAAGAGACCAATCATTCCCAAACATAAATATTTCAAGATACTCTAGATATCTACAAGAGTGAATCAATATATGAACATGCTTGATTGATCATAAAGAGAAATAATAATTCATAAATATACAAAGAATAATTGAATAACTGCACACACTTGTTTAACCTCTCATTCATCTTATTATGCCCAGAACCCACATGAGGTGTACCACAACATGTGAAAGAATCACAGCAAGATACGATCTCACTGAACAAGGCTTAGAAGCATGTCCGAGTTCTGAAGCCTATCTCTTGAGTAAGACCCCGTCTGTAGTGGGACTCAACATGTCTGCCTCTCAGCAGCTAATGGGAGTCGTCGGATATGTCAGACTCCACCTCCCAACCTGGGTACTCAGGCGGTGAGTTAAAGTCCTTAGGCTTATTGTGAATCAGTGGAGCTACTGACCACTGATCACTCAACATGTAACACAGGTACCACTGACATCCCCGGTTGGTGTTGGGTACCACACAACTATAAGGAGTCTGCCCTACTGGTCAAGATCCCCACACCCTACTGGTGCACTTTGGCGTACCTCAATCTGGACTACCTCTAGTCGGGAAACCGTTTCCTCCTCACAATGCAAGCCTCATCATGTGAGGATTCTATAGTGTTCAGGGCATCTACATGTCTAATTCACTCTTTAAATTCACAATTCAATCATCACATCAACATATCTTGGTTCACTTTGTAACCGTTCATTTCATAAACCATCTGATAACATTTACCACAACTGAACTGTTAAGCATCACCACATCTCAAACTGAGAAACATTGATATCACAATACTTGTTTCACTGAATACCCTATCATTAGGGTTTCATTTACCTCATTCACTTATCACATGACACACATAAGAACTTAATGTGTCATAAACATTCACTGAAGAAAGACTGCTTTCAACAATTCATATACAATAACATACATATGAAATCTTACAATTGAGATAAATTAGGGTTTCCTCACCATTCACTGAGATATCATGCATCAAGAATAAAAACAAATAAATAAAGTCTATGAGGTCAAGAAAAACACTTCAAATGGATTTCACAACATCTATTCGCAAATTTCCAACTTTCCATTCATCTAGGGTTTCACCCTCTTTACTAAGATATCAAGAAAACACTATTCACATCACACAAAATCCAATATAGTATCTAACATTTATGTACCACCCATTCATATAAACAATTAATTAATAATAAAATGTGATTCATATAGACAAATTTCTCTATTTAATTATACAACAATTTCAATCATAGCCGAAAACCTTAGATTTCTATACATTCATGTAACCTCTATGATTACTTTAAGAATTATCATTTAGATGGATTGTAACCATGTATAATGTGATTTCATCATTAAAAAATCATCACAATAAATAAATAATCTATTTCATATCATCTAGCAAAAGCTTGATCAAAAAGACCATTTAGGGTTTCTACTCACATACTAAGCAATTGAAAATTATTGATGATTTAACTCATTTTTTATGTAATATACTATTTAAAGGAAGTACTCACTCACACTAAGGTGTTAAAACACCTTAATAATGTAGCCCATCTCTAAAAATCTTGAATCCAATCAAGATCCTAGTAAACTCAGCAGTTTCTTCTTCCTTTCAACCCTAAACGAGGTCTGCTGTAGGTAGAAGATGAAAACCGAGGGTTAAACAAATCTTAGATTCATTGGATTAGGGATTCTGAGCAAGGGGAAATGAGAAGGAGGAAGAATTGATGGTTAAAACTACTTACCAAGTCGAATCTATGACAACCCTTTTGGATTTCTGTCGTTCTTCTCAAAAAATTGCCCCAGAAATATCCTTTCAGGTCACCTTGTCATTGGAAAAGGTGTTTGAGATGATAGAGGATCAAATACCAGTTCCAACACACTTTGTTTCGTTGAAAATAGAGAAGTATATCTCGAGATATGATTGTTTTATGATTGGCTGTCCTGGGCGGCATCAGTCGCGGTCGTGACACTCTGCACATGTTTACTAAAAAGGGCATAACTCTCTCATTTTAACTCCAATTTGGTTCATTCTTTTTTTTGTTGGTATCATGATTAATTTTCTACAATCTTACAATATTTTTTTGATAATATTATCAGAGGAAAAATTATTTATTAATTATTTCCTTCAATATCATTAACTCTCTTCTTGCATACATGTATGGGTTAATGCTATATTACTCCAACTGGGATCTTTATAGTAGGCTTAAGTCATGATTATGAGTTGACAAAATAAGTATTTAAGGTTACTAAAGTTAATATAAAGCACAACATAGAATATTACTAACAAAAGCATGAAAAGCATTAAGATTATCTTAAATTTCTAGGATTAAAAGCAAAGCTAGAAATGGGTTGTAACAATTCTCCCCCTCTAATAAAGAATTTCGTCTAAAAATATATAAAATAGGAAATGATACTTGTTAAACATCTCTGAATCTACTTCCAAAGTAGCTTCTTCTACACCATGATTCCTCTAAAGAACCTTTAGTAGGGGTATCTCTCTCTTTTTAATTTTTTGAATTATGCGGTCTAGAATTTTATTTTCAACATTGAGTCATTTGTTTCTCTTCTAGTCACAATAGATTTTAATCAAGCCTTATCCATGATAGTAGAAGAAGTTTCTATGTCACAATCAATCATAGGGAAGTGAAGAGAAACAACCATTTTCAATATTTTCATACTCTTGAGGTGTTACCTCAACATTGATAATCTGATCCAACTATCTCAATTCATATGGCTCAATATGTGCTATTGTTTTGTATTACCTTTGAGTTACAAAAGAGAGTTCACCATGTTTTTTTTTGAATTTTACTATTGTTCTACTCAAATAGCAAAGCACTCATGAGTTGGAAGACTAGATTCAATAATAATTATGCAATACTAAGATGGATTACTGATATGAATGACTAAAACTATCAAACCCCTTTAATTAACATATTACTTGCGCATGTACAAATAAAATCACACATAAAACAAATTTACATCCCTTAATATACCTTCAACAAATTATACTTCTAAAAATAAATTCACGTATTATTGAAAGCCATTGTTTTCTCTTATTTCTCCCCTCATTCATTACTACTTACTTCTTGTTACTTATCCTTCTCATTTTGATCATATAGAATAAACATCTATAAAATTGAAACATACAAGGTAAGAATAGATTATTCATCATTTTTGATATCACTACAAGAATTTATTTCATATCACATTTTACTCATGTTATATTTCTCCTTTTGTTCAAAACACACTTGTTACATTTCAAATTTATTTCTTACTCTTTGCTCTAAATCATTTTGATATTGTTTATCTACTTTTCAAATTAGCTACCTATAAACCCTGGATTACTATTAGTGCTAGTTTACTTCTCATAGTGCAAATCTCATGATCTTGTTTTATAGAGATGCTAGTATTCAAGATCAAATCACTGGTGACATCCCTTGAACTACTACAAATCTAAACATTCTAGGGTTTGGTCCTTATCAGTAGTTTGACATTATTGTGATGTGACTTTGATCCCTTAATTTGAAATTAAAACTTTGAATCTCACAAGTTTTACTAAAGTATTCCTTATCTTATCAATTGAATTTCCTTTCTCTTACTTGGCCATTCAGATAGATTACATTCTCAATTTACCCTGCTAGGGTTTCATCATTATATTGTTTGTCATTATTACATTAACTAGATGTCTCTACCATGGTGGTTATGGATCATATATGATTCATTATCTTATCACTTCATTCCCACATTTCTCTCATTAAGTAAGATATGAAAGAGAAGATGATTCTAAGACTTAGAATTCTTATCTTCAAGCATTCCCTTAATACATTTCTCGTATGTAGGTTTAATTGGTTATCAACAAGAATACTTGACTAATTAGCACTTGCTTGAATCTCCTAACCTCTTTATTTTATAATCTATATTACTCCATCATGTTTCAAACCCTTCCTTACTTTCCATAATCCTCATACCATTTACTACTTTTCCACCTGTCATCTTTAACTTCTAATTTTCTCTTATGATCATGTTGTTTATTCATGTGTATGATTATGTATACCATGTTGCACATATTTCTTTTATCGTTCTACTAATGTGAAGTTGAAATTCTAAATCAATAATCTCTCTACTAGTTTCACCTCATGTTTAATACATTACATATCCTTCATTTTAAATCAAACGGCTCATGCATGAGTCAAACTTAGTTTCTCTTACAATCAAGTTTTTCCTTCCTGAATATAGTCTTCCTTTGCATAACTTATTCATTTGCTACACTTTTGTTCTTATTTTAGAAACTAGTTTGTTGTTCTATAGAGACTTGGAATCCAAAGGTAGTAAGGATGAATGCATTAAACTTCATAATAAAGGTATACATTCCATGCTCTCAATTACATCATAACCCTCATTCCTTAATCAAGCTCATCATTTCCAACATTTCTCTTTGTTTCATCTAAGTTTTTTTTATCCTAGTCTTATTATTTACATGCTCATCTAATTCTCTTAACTTTAACTCTTATGAAGACTCTTCACTTCTATCTACTTATTGTATACTTAACTCTTTTCTTCTATTTTCCCTTTTCTTTGGATTACATAAAAGCATTTTACTTGATTATATGATCCATTCCATATAATTGATTCTTACTATCTTATCCCTTACATACTTTTCTCATATAATTTCCATATTTCATATTTAGAGTTCATATAATATTAATCATTAAACTTAATCTGAACCTTATGTCGTGTTCCTTTATTCCCAATTAAGGGTTTCTCATATGAGGCCCCAAAGTTGGAACTCAGATATTAGTTCCAAGTGATTCTTAGCTATTCTAATCTTTCCCATATATTTCAACATCTTAGTGTATGTACATTCTCACGATGATGTGGGTCTAATTTATCTAGAGTCTACTCTTATTATATTTTCAATAGGAGTCATTAGATCCCAGTAACACACACTGCCAACCAGACCAGGCCGAACCTGCAATCTTGAAGCCAAGAGCTACTCAAGATTAATGAACTACTATTCATCTCAAACATGTGGAAAGAATATCCACTTAGGGAAAACTCATTTAAATATAACTTCTGGTCTACTTGATACAAAGAATAACTGAATCAACCTCATGATACACAGCAATCTAAAAGAACCATGCATATTCCATAAACTGATAATATGAATTCATATACATAAGAGAATTTCTATTGATCTCCAATCAAAGAAGAAATAAAAAACAAGAGTTGTATCACATTCTATGTTTAATCTCTTACTCCTTCATTACTTTCCAATATCCTAACCCTAAGCTTTCTAGGGTTTCTCTCTAGCCCATCCTTCCTCTGCATACCTGGCCAGGGCATACAGAGAAGAATAGATAGAGTAGTTTGATACTGGTCAACCTAAGTATTCACATATCGGGCCAGGGTATCTAAATACTCAGACCTCCCAGAGCTTTCACACACCACCTTTTAATTGCCACACTTATAACTCTAACTTTCTATCCTAATGATCCCTGACAACTCAGCCTAAGCTCTGATACCAAGCTGTTATACCCACATCCCACGATTACCACTAATTATGATATTAGGGCATAAGTTTGAGGATTATACTTAATACAAAGTTCATCCCAACTTTTTCCCCTTTATTTCAAATCTTTGTTTTCTCGCATCTAATCACATAAGAAAACTTTACAAGAGAATTAAAATTTGGTTACTCTAATATGATCTCAACATTAATGATACACATCCATACATTCATTCTGTTTCTCACACTTCCATGTACATACGATATGATAATCAGATACATTCTCTCTTATTAAGGAAACTAAGATACAAAACATCATTTACAATTCTCTCACATCTATATAAGGACCTAGAGTGACAAGGACCGATTAAACTTAACTGATCTCATACCTAACTCATATGGTAGATCTACTCTGATGCATTGACCATCTTTAAGTCCACGTGATTTCCCTAAACATTATGAGTAGAGGGGTGATCCTACTCGCTCAATGAATGAATACTTCAAAGAAACAGTCTAAAGCACTATTATAATTACAGATATACTATTGAGCAACTAATATCAATTATAACAACAGTAAGCTTTAAAGAGACTAATCATTCCCAAACATAAATATTACAAGATACTCTAGATATCTATAGGAGTGAATCAATATATGAACATGCTTGATTGATCATAAAGAGAAATAATAATTCATAAACATACAATGAATAATTGAATAATTGCGCACACTTGTTTAACCTCTCATTCATCTTATTATGCCATGAACCCACATGAGGTGTACCACAACACATGAAAGAATCGCAGCAAGATACAATATCACTGTACAAGGCTCATAAGCATGCTTGGGTTCCTAAGCCTATCTCTCGAGTAAGACGGCATCTGTAATGGGCATTGGCACGTCTACCTCTCGACAGCTAATGGGAGCAACTGGATATCTCAAACTCCACCTCTCAACCTGGGTACTCAGATGGTGAGTCAAAGCCCTCAGGCTTATTGTGCATTAGTGGACCTACTGACCACTGATCACTCAACATATAATACAGATACCACCGGCATCCCCGGTTGGTGTTGGGTACCACACAACTGTAAGGAGTCTTCCCTACTGGTCAAGACCCCCACACCCTACTGGTACTCTTTAGCTTACCTCGATCTGGACTACCTCCAGTCGGGAAACTGTTTCCTCCTCACAATGCAGGCCTCATCCTACGAGGATTCTATAGTGTTCAAAGTATCAACATGTCTAATTCACTCTTTAAATTCACAATTCAATCATCACATCAACATGTCTTTGTTTAGCTTTGTAACCGTTCATTTCATAAACCATCTGATAACATTTACCACAACTGAACTGTTAAGCATCACCACATCTCAAAATGAGAAACATTGATATCACAATACTTGTCTCACTGAACACCCTATCATTAGGGTTTCATTTACCTCATTCACTTATCACATGACACACATAACGACTTAATGTGTCATAAACATTCACTGAAGAAAGACTGCTTTCAACAATTCATGTACAATAACATATACATATGAAATCCTACAATTGAGCTAAATTAGGGTTTCCTCACCATTCAATGATATATCATGCATCAAGAACAACAACAAATAAATAAAGTCTATGATGTCAAGAAAAACACTTCAAATGTATTTCACAATATCTATCTGCAAATTTCCAACTTTCGATTCATCTATGGTTTCCCCTCTTTACTAAGATATCAAGCAAACACTATTCACATCACATGAAATACAATATAGTATCTAACATTTATGTACCACCCATTCAGATAAACAATTCATTAATAATCAAATGAGACCCATATAGACAAATTTCGATATTTAATTATACAACAATTTCAATCATAGCCGAAAACCTTAAATTTTAGTACATTCATGTAACCTCTACGATTACTTTAAGAATTCTCATTTAGATGGATTGTAACCATTTCTAATGTGATTTCATCATCTGAAATTCATCACAATAGAGAAATAATCCATTTTATATTATCTAGCAAAAGCTAGATAAAAAAGACCATTTAGGGTTTGTACTCGCATACTAAGTGTTACAACCCCAATTTTGGGCTCTTTTGGTGAGAAATGCAATTTCTCTTAATATAGATATATGAAGAAATAATGGTTTGGTTTGATTTGAATGAATGAATTTCGTTTAAAATAGCCTTGTTAGTTGCTTTGTGGGCCTTATTGGCTATTGGGTCCAATAATAAGAAAAAGAAAATAAAAGAGGAAAACAAATCCAGTTAATAAAATAATACATATTAAGAAAGGGAGAAGATAAAAAGTTAGAAGCCTCTAGAAGGCTAGGTAATACCATACAAGTATGGATTTCGAGCCTTTAGGGTTCCTTGGGTTCCAAGGAGTCTAAAATAGCAAGATATTGGTTTCAAGAAAGAGAAAATAACCATTATTTAGATTTGTTTAAAGAGTAACTTGCCTATGAAGAGATAGTCCTATTCTTTTGAAATTTTGGACTCAAACTTGACATCCAAGTAGATAAAGACAAGATAAAGAAACTATTAAATTTAGTTGGAAAAAACCACACAGTTTTTGAGATATGTAATTTACAAAATTACCTAAAGTGTAGTTATTAATCGCCTAAGAAATCGATGATATGAATTAATTGGATAATTCAGGATTTCAAGCTTTATGTGGACCGTTGGATCACGATCCAATGATCTGGGATGACTCCCACAGGCGCGAGGAGTCCTGCGCCAGATAGGTTGGAGATGATCCAAACTTGGATCATTGTGAGAAAAGGAAAGAGAGTTAGGATGAGGGAAGATCACCATTGGACTCAAGAGAGAAGTCTGGTGATGACCATCCCTACTTTGTAGGGGTTTGGTCGATGATTTGGAAAGATCCCAATTCATCCCATCCCTGTCCTCGAACTTATATATAGGGGAGGATGAGAGAGGGTACCCACATCTTCTTTTGCTACCCTGGACTATGTGGTAGACTGAGAGGAACGTTTCTGTGCCCTCAATTCAATCTTTCACCCCGACCTTCACCCCACCATCCCAGAGGACCTCATCGGAGTCTAGAGAGTAGGAGGTGGTCACAACGGGGTCGTGGCAAGAAATTGAGGCTATAGTCGAGTTTGGAGGAGGGAGACAAAGCTCTCTGAGTAATCGGCATGCTCGTAGGTAGTCGTGAGCTCAGAGTTGACCTCGACCCTGTACGCGAGAGGAGGAGGAGGACGACCAGCGACCGTCCGATCGCGGTCCATCATAATCCCATGTAGAAATCTGACGATCCAGAGAGGAGCCGGCTATCTTAGGTGCACATGATGAGAATCATCAGATCCGAAGAGCGGATCACTGGTCCACTGATCAAACGGCCGCCAATTTTCTGGTAATTCGCCTGTCTACTCAAATATTCTAGAAAAAGGCTTTTTCTTGTAAAAATCATAGAAATGGTTAGGAAACCCTAATGACAAAACTTTGTATATGAAAGTTTATCAGAAAAATAAAAGGAATAAGATAAAAATAGTTTGAAAGACTAATTCCATCTATATTTTCAAAAGTATATTATTTTGATGGAAGATGTATTAAAATTAGGTTAGAAACCCTAATTATGACTAATGGATGGATTTATGAGGAATAATAGGTTAATTCGACTAATATTAACCTGTTAAATGATAATGTTGAGTCTTAAACTGATTTAGAAAGATAATTGCATAATTTAGGGTTTTAAACCTAATATGGTGGTTAATACATTTAGAAACCCTAAATTAGGGTAAAAGAGGAGAAGATTGTACTTAATTCGAAAATATGGATATATGTTGTCAAAAGATAATACTAAGCATGTAGGGAGAGAAACTAAAGGTTTATGAGTAATTTTATGTAATTAGGGTTTAAAAGTATTAAAAGTGAGGCAAAACCCTAATTGCATATGAAACCCTTAAAAGAGGGAGAAATCCTAAAAAGGAATAGAAACCCTAAGAAGCAAGATGGTTTGGATAGATCTTGATAAAAAGGAATTATATGTTATTTCAAGATCCTTGTATTTGCTTGATTAGATTTTTCTTATTGGTTGATTCTATCTCAAAGATCTGCAAAACAGGTATGTGGTTATTTATGGTTAACCGCTTTAGTTTGATGGATAATTCTTGGGTGATTGATCGAATTGAATGCAACCTATCTACTTGGATGTTCATATACGCAAATCCATAAAGTCACTATGATTATCACAATTATGTTATAAGTGTGTATTCTCACACCTACATGCCACCCTGATGGAAGTTGCAATGAGGTCAAGCCTAAGAGGGAAGACCAATGGGCACCATGAGAAGTGACCCCATGCACCAAGCTCAGGATAGAGAAGGTGGTCTTATGATATTGCATGACTAATGGGCACCATGAGAGGTGATCCCAAGCACTAAGCTCAAGATGGAGAAGGTGGCCTTAACTCAATTGTAAAAGAGAAACCCTAAGGAGGGTATTCCAGGGTTAGGGAAAAAGTGGTGGAGATTGACACACCGAAAATGTAAATTGAATTGTTAATTAACTTGATTGTGATATTTAGGTTGTTAGTCATATATGAAAAATTTTGGTTGTCCCCACATATCGGCATATTCATTTATGCTGACTGACGTTTTGTTTGTCGGTGCTTTAGGTACAATATTGAAAAGGACAACCAGTAAAGTGGCACATTGTGGAAATAAGAATTAAAGTGCAAGAAGGATTAGTTAGAATAGATTCCAGCTATAGATAGAAGTTAGATATCTAAGTTTTTAAAAGATATGCAAAGTTTTATTCCAGCCTTCCAGTATAGTTTGGTAGAATTTTATAAATATTATTGATTATTTGTCAAACCTTTGATTTGGTTAATTGGGATAACGGCTCTGACCTCTTGGTCTCCCTTAATTGGGGGTTACTGGGAGGTGGGGTCGTTACACTAAGTAATTGAAAATTATTGACGATTTAACTCATTTTTATACAATCTACTATTTAAAGGAAGTACCCACTCACCCTAAGGTGTGAAACACCTTGAAAACACAGCCCATCTCTGAAAATCTTGAATCCATAGTAAGATATTAGAAAAATCAGCAGTTTCTTCTTGCTTTCAACCGTAAATAATGTATGTTGTAGGTAGACGATGAAAATTAGAGGTTAAGTCAAACCTTAGATTCATTCAATTAGGGATTTCGAGCAAGGAGAAATGAGGAGGAGGAAGAATTGATGGTTAAAACTACTTACCAACTCGAATCTATGACAACTCATTTGGATTTTTGCCGTTCTTCACATTCTTCTCCAAAAATTACCCCAGAATTCTCCTTCTAGGTCGCCCTCTCATTGAGAAAGGTATCTGAGATGATAGAGGATCAAATTCCGGTTCCAACACACTTTGTTTCATTAAAAATGGATAATTATAGCTCGAGATATGATCGTTTTATGATTGGCTGTCCTGGGCGGCATCAGTCACGGTCACGATACACGCCGTAGCATGGTGTGGTCGCGTCATACGACGCAGTGTCACGATCAGGACACTCTGTACATGTTTACTAAAAAAAGTATAACTCTCTCATTTTAACTCTAATTTGGTTCATTATTTTTTTGTTGGATTCATAATTGAATTATCTACAATTTTACAATATTATTTTGATAATATTCTCAATGGAAAAATATTTATTAATTATTTCCTTCAATGTCATTAACTCTCTTCTTGCATACATGTATGGGTTATGCTATATTACTCCAACTTAGATCTTTATAGTAGGATTAAGTCATGATTATGAGTTGCCTAAATAATTATTTAAGGTTACTAAAGTTAATATAAAGCACAACATAATATATTACTAACAAAAGTATGACAAGCATTAAGATTGTCATAAATCTCTAGGATTATTAGCAAAGCTAGGAACAGGTTGTAATACATTCCTTGTATGGGTATTCTAGACATTCCTTGTTTGATTTTGTTTCTGCGATATGAATGTATTTCTCATGAAAACCCTACACATTGGTGTTCCACTTGTACATGCATTGCTTGGTGTTTGACATTGTTAGAGGTGTCTCAGGGCATGAGTTTACTACTCACAAGCAATCTTTCTTTATATGACCTTCCATGCCACACTTAATGCAAATAAAGGGCATGTTATCATTCTAAGTCAAGTATTTCCTCCCCAATATGCACGATGTTGGGGTAAGCGCCTCATCCAATTGGGTTTCCTTAACTATCCCTGAAAACCTCCCCCTTTTGTGTATGTTGGTGTTCAAGTCTACTTTGACTATCCTACACATTTTTTCCTACTTTCTCCAAGAATTGCTCATTACAAAGAAAAAGTGGCATGTTGATCATTTGTATCCATACCACCATCTTCTCTAATTGGATGTTATCTAGGAAGAAATAAGGATCCCATCTTTGTATTGACAAATACGATCGAATAAATGGTCATGGACCTCCCGTTAGTGCCTACATGTACTCCTCCTTTTGCATGTGAACTAGGTAACAAATTGTCTAGATCAATCAGTTGAATCCTCATTTGGGTTTCCACATCATACAAATTTAGTCTTATAAGGTATAAATCGATGTTTCTCTCGAGATCAATTTGGTAATGACAATGTATTTCCATAGCTTGAGGGGATCATCTGGATTTACCCGTCTGACATCAAAAGTCGGAATTACCTCTGTTGTGGACAATATTATGTCCTATGGTTCCATTGTAATCTCCAAGTTTTCAACATCTATGTACATGTAGCCTGAGGCTATCCTCTCCTCCCCCCTACGACTTCCTTGTACGATAGCATTATTCTTTTCCTTACTCCTTGAGATGTTATTTCCCTATTGTTTGTATGTGATGCATTGTGTAATGGAGGAAACAACTGATTAGAGTTTCATTTCCTTCCACATCCATGGCGTTAAATTGCAGTCCTCAGTGACATCATGGAATTTCTTCCCATGTGTATCTGAGTATATATCACCCCCAATGTAACGACCGTCTCGCGAAAACATGATTAACTAATGCGGAAGCGTTCATCAAGTAGAGGATTAGCAAAAATCACTAAAAATTAAAACTTTTTGCAAAGAGATCCACACATAGGAAATCCTTTACAACAAGAACCATTGTATAACATTTACATTCTGGTTCAAACATATATAACCTGTACCATCTCTTTTCAGAGACTACAACATCAGCTGCCTTATGAACATTATATACAGACATCATATGAATCTCGAGGCATCAAGCCAAAACCTCAGTTTGATATATCAAAAACACTGACTGAAAACTCCGAGGACCTGAGAGTACAAAGACGACACATAGGACTACTATCTATATGACTTGACAGTCAGTGCCTCCACCTGAGATCTCACTGCTGTCCAAGCTGCTGCTTTCCTTTTCCGGCAAAAGAGTATCTGCCTCTTTGTCCGCGTCCACCTAAAAATGTTGGATCCCACGGGGGTGAGACAATTGTAAATTGCCCCAGCGAGAGATATAACTCTCCGCCAAAATATTATTATTGCAATTAATGATATAAAACTAGGCAGATGATAAGCAGTTTAAAGCATTCTCTTAATAAGGAATAGGAAGAACATGTATATCATTTATCCTCCATATTATACCATCATGTCAAACTTCTCTTGTGACACTCATTATCTTGATATGTCACCCATGAGACATTCTCTTGTGACACTCATTATCTTGATATGTCACCCATGAGACATTCTTGTTTCAACTTATTGGCCTTAGCCAATCTGCTAAACAGATTTTGGTTATAATGGACATGAGAGCGTACATCATCATGTCTTATTCAGGCATTGGTCTATACCAATCCTATATAAGTATTCCAGGCATTGGATTACACCAATCCTGTGCAACTAGTACAAGCATTAGATTTATATTATTCCTGTGTATCCATTCCAGGTATTGATCTATGTCAATCCTGTACAACCATTCCAGGTATCGATCTGTGTCAATCCTGTGCAACTATTCCAGGTATTGATCTATGTCAATCCTGTGCAACTATTCCAGGTATTGATCTATGTCAATCCTGTGCAACTATTCCAGGTATTGATCTATGTCAATCCTGTGTTATTATTCTAGGTATTGGGAGTTAGCGAATCCTGTGCATTCCAGGTATTAGGAGTTAGCCAATCCTGTGTTATTATTCCAGGTATTGGGAGTTAGCCAATCCTGTGTTATTATTCCAGGTATTGATCTATGTCAATCCTGTGCATTCCAGGTATTGGGAGTTAGCCAATCCTGTGTTATTTTTCCAGGTATTGGAAGTTAGCCAATCCTGTGCATTCCAGGTATTGGGAGTTAGCCAATCCTGTGTTATTATTCCATGTATTGGGAGTTAGCCAATCCTGTGTTATTATTCCAGGTATTGATCTATGTCAATCCTGTGCATTCCAGGTATTGGGATTTAGCCAATCCTGTGTTATTATTCCAGGTATTGGGAGTTAGCCAATCCTGTGCATTCCAGGTATTGGGAGTTAGCCAATCCGGTGTTATTATTCCAGGTATTGGGAGTTAGCCAATCCTGTGTTATTATTCCAGGTATTGATCTATGTCAATCCTGTGCATTCCAGGTATTGGGAGTTAGCCAATCCTGTGTTATTATTCCAGGTATTGGGAGTTAGCCAATCCTGTGCATTCCAGGTATTGGGAGTTAGCCAATCCTGTGTTATTTTTCCAGGTTTTGGGAGTTAGCCAATCCTGTGTTATTATTCCAGGTATTGATCTATGTCAATCCTGTGCATTCCAGGTATTGGGAGTTAGCCAATCCTGTGTTATTATTCCAGGTATTGGGAGTTATCCAATCATGTGCATTCCAGGTATTGAACTATATCAATGCTGTAATGCTAAAAGTGATATTTATCACATATTGATATATCACTTTCCTCATCACTTTCAACTTCCTTAAGTTATCAACTTATCTTGGATTAAGGTATTTCCCATCTTAATCCTTTCATCCATTAACCTATCACCCTTTCCATGAAGTGCATAGGTCACACATAAGAATGGTCCAACTATCTTTAATGATATGGACTCATCTCAAGTTAAAGCATTACTTGCTATAAGGGTATCCACAATCAATCACTTTAGGCATTTCCCCCATTAGTATATTAGTAACCATTCCATTATTAGGATTAGGGTTTCCCATACTATCATACTTCATTAGGGTGAGGATTGCATATAACATCACCCTTCATTAGGCTTTCTCATCATATTTCCTAAAATTAGGGTTTACTATTCATCCCAACATGGGTTTCTCATAGCATCACCCTCAATTTGGGTTTACATGGAATCAACCTCAATTAGGGTTCACATGATCTCTTTATTAAGGATCATACCCTATTCATCACATGATCAATACTCATGTATGAATTCCTTTCCATCATCCTATCAACTTGATTAGGTTACATCAACCCTTCAATCAAGTATATACAACTATGGTTAACATAGTGTACTAAGACATTGTTCTTATAAGCAATTATGGTTCATTCCTTAATTGGCACTAATCACTTAGGTACTATTAGGGTTTCAACCTTTGTACCTTCATTGATTATCATTACTAATCATCATTGGATCAATGGATGATTCATCATCTCTATTCTCAAGAGATTCAATCACATTGGACCTCCATTACATAAGGTATCCAATTGAATTAGGGTTTTTAATGTTGATTCCTTCAATCATTGAATTCATGGAACCAATCATCAATTAGACCTACCCTCATACTTAAATTGAGTTTAATAGGTCAACCTTCAACTGATTTGACTCTCAATTGACCCTCAATTGATCATCAATTAGGGTTTGATTCAATTGAATTAGGGTTTGGAATCGATGATTCAACAACACTAATCAATGTAAGACTAGTTGCTTTGAAACCATTGAACCATCATCCAAATTGGGTATGACCTGACCCCAAACGGTCTTGAGGTCGTTTGGATGACCTCCAAACGGTATTGAGACCGTTTTCCCATCATATCACTCAAAGCTAAGCAATCCAATTAGGGTTTGGTTCATTGGATTGATCACCAAATCAGCATTACATTGTTTAACAGTTTGGTACCTTTAGACCTTCAAACACCTAACCATACTCAACCCTAGACCTCCAAACGGTCTTGGGTGACCGCCAAACGGTCTTGAGACCGTTTGGATGAGCTCCAAACGGTCTTGATACCGTTTTCCATCCAACCTTTGGACTCTAGTGAAAATTCATCATGGATTGGTCTATCGAGTTGATCAA
This sequence comes from Alisma plantago-aquatica, assembly GCA_963693085.1. Taxonomy (NCBI): domain Eukaryota; kingdom Viridiplantae; phylum Streptophyta; class Magnoliopsida; order Alismatales; family Alismataceae; genus Alisma; species Alisma plantago-aquatica. The sequence goes on along the minus strand of OY856412.1, from coordinate 599,339,021 downwards.
CAAATCAGCACTACATTGCAATATGATTAGTACCTTTGGACCTTCAATTGGTCAACTATACTTGACCCCAGACCTCCAAACGGTCTTGGGGTGATCCCCAAACGGTCTTGAGACCGTTTGGACGATCCCCAAACGGTCTTGAAACCGTTTGGGCTAATCAACCCAAAATCTCTAATTAACTCATTGGAATTTCACCACTGATTTCAATTAGGGTTTGCCCAATTGATTAGCCTTCAACTCATGACTCGTTTGGAATTAATCCATAAACGTTAGTGAGTCATTAACCAACATCATTAGGAACAGTAATCTCATACGTTCAACGCTTGGTCAACCATCTTATACGGTCTTGAGACCGTTTTCCCAAAAAGTTCAATTAAATCAGATTGAAAATCAGCACTTAATCCAATTAGGTTTCCCTAATTGATTAGGCTTCAACTCACGATTCCTTTGGAGTTAATCCCTAAAATTTGGAGGGTTATTAATAAACAAAATTATGAACAGGAATCCCATACGGTCAACGCTTGGTCAACCATCTCAAACGGTCTTGAAACCGTTTGCTCAACCAGGTCAAGTTAATCAGGTTGAAAATCAGCACATAATTCAATCTGATTGCCTAGTTGATTGGCCTTCAACACTCGATTCCTTTGGAGTTAATCCCTCAAAATTTGAGGGTTATCATCCTACATAATTAGGAACAAAATTCCCAAACGGTCAACGCTTGTTCAACCATCTCAAACGGTCTTGAAACCGTTTTCTCCCAAACGGTTTCAAACCGTTTGCCCTTAAACGGTTTGCTGAAACCACATAGCCAATCAAATTAAAACGATTTGGAGTAGCTATCAAAACGGTTTTGCTTGGTAATTTTCTTTGGATAAGCATCTAGGATGATTTCATCATCCCCGTTCTTCGAACAACCAAGAACAGCAACCGTTCTTGATGGAAATTGCAGCAAAGAAACAAGAGTGTATCAAATTGAAGAAATCAATCAACAAAGCATAGAGAATTGATGCAATAGCAATGTTTAAGGGTTTGAGTTATAAAACCCGCCTCCAATTGAGCTCCAAAGCTCCAAGATCACGCCATTAATGGTGGATGAAGCTCTTTCAACTCCCCCTAGGCTCGTCCTCAAGCTTTTGATTGCAAAAGTTGGCTAGGGTTGAAGAGGAGATCGAAATAAGAAGGAATCCATAATTTATTTTCGATTTCCACCATGAAATCATGGAGAACGAAGGTCAAGGGCTTACCCACAGGTTGGGGACGTTCTCCCTGCTCCTTTCTAGCTTCTTGGTCGGTTTTGCAAGCAAGGGGAAGAAGAAAATCTGAAAAAGGCCTTGGTTTGGGCTTGGAAATGGCACTTTTATAAAGAAATTGATGAGAGAGAATATGCCTTATAAAAATCCAATTAATCCAAAAATTATGGCCGCCTCTTCCCCCTCAACTCCATGGATACGAGGCATATCCCTTTGCCTTTAATTATCCTTCATTATACTCAATTTAAAGAAAAGAAAATTAAGCACCTTAATGCTTATTATATAATATCCCACATGTTAGTGGATATTACTTTTCTTTATAAAAAGGTGAGTGGAATTTCACCTACTTAAGATATTTTCGTTCCTTATCTTGTTAAAGGAACGTCCATCCTTATTCAAAATCAACCAAAAACATTTTGGTTGAAAGCCCTTCAATTATTTTTATTCATTTTTGCCCTAAATCGAATTAGGGTTTCAATTAGGCATTATTCTTGATTATTTTAATGTCAAGATTCTCTCTCCTACAACTTAATTCAAATGAGGAGTCCCTCTCATTTTATTTGCTCTAACTGATGCTAAGAAACATTAAGGACCTTATTGAAGTGGTAATTTGCATATTGAACCCTGGATTTTGGGTAAATTGCACTTTACTCCAAAACTAGGTTTTAATGCACAAGGATTGCTTTACAAGCTTAATCTTGGTGTCCAAGCTTGTGGAAACCATACCACTACATCATATTCCTTCTTATGATGTCTCAACATCAGAGGAACATATTATCATGTGCAATTTGCAAGTTAACCCCTCAACTTGGGTAATTTGCACTTTAGTCCAAAATAAGCAAACATTGCTTCAACATTATTCAAAAAGGACTGAAATTGAAATATAAGTTCCTCAAGAGCCTTAATTACCTTTCACAAGATAAGTACACACATATAATCAACTTTCTTAATCAAAACACCTAGGGTTAAAGCATAACCCAGGTCAGGGATGTTACAAATTATAAACCCCTAACAAGGATTTTGTCCCCGAAATCCCAGATAAAGGGAACAGATATTATTCATTCCTCATATCATCATGTCTTTTCATAACACCTAATTGTTATGAAGACATCATAGAACTTTTATTAGCACAAAGTTCCTTCCCACAATATTCTCATAGAGCCAATTGAGAACTTATCTTAAAGACATATTTAGTTGTTATGTTTATGCAAAGCATAAACCCCTAACATATGATGTTCATATCATTTTATATAATCAGACTGATTTCGTAGTTGACCACTCCAGGTAGCCAATCTAAATCATCTGATAATTCTTAGATACTAGAATCTCTTACCTTGGTATCAGTCACATGTGTTGAATACACATCATATTCTCATCTTTCTTTTATCATATTTATAACTTTATAGAATAGGGATCACCTCCCTTGTTCTCTTTCTCATCATATGAGGGTCATACTTTTACTTCCTCATATACACATACTGATCTGAATTCCTATCAGATCCTTCTTTCTTGTTCTTAAGATATGATACATTTATCCATATCATATTTCCAATTTCATGATACTCATTAGATTGTATCAGAATGATTGCTTGATCAGGGCAATCAAAAAGATATCAATCTAAGAGTTTCCATACTCACTTTATCATCAATAGTTGTACACCTGATCAGGGTTTACAAGTACAAAGATCAAGTAGTATGCACTTACATGCTATCATATTCCTTTCTTTTCATATTACCATAACATAAGATTTAACATCCCTGGATTTTATCCAGGCATCTCTTCTATACCTCTTCCTCTTTCATGGAGGTAAGATCAATATAGAGCATTTAAAAGAATACTGAACAGAATTCAAATTCTAGTTCTCATCATTTCATCCCTATATAGTAACCAATGGGGAAAACAATATCAACAATCTTTTTTTTTATAACAAAAAGGGTTTAGTGTACTCAACATGTACACATTTATAACATACCTTGTACTCATATCATGGTCTTACTAGTCTTATTACTGAAGCAAAAACTAAGCCATAGAATCTTACAGGTGAAAGGTTAAGACCTTTGCACTTACTTAGTGGCTACTTCCCTGGTACACTAGGCATTTATTGCACTATTAGTACCAAAAACTTGGCTTTTTAAAACCATTAGGCAAATGTCTCTAGAATTATAGAGACCATTCCCTACTTCTCAACTTATTGCCCCTTCTTGGGCACTACCATCACATATTTATTATCTGTCTGAACTCATAGCAGAGTCCACTTTCTTGCTATAAGTTAATCTTTTCCATATTTTCCCTGGTTCCAACATGACTAAGTCATTTAGGAACTCATTTAAAGCTCAAGCTTTCTGTATTAAGGACTGATAACCTAGGTTGTAAGCCTAGCTTCCAGTCCACTCATATGCATTACTGTTGCCCTAATCTTCCCAACAAGAGCATGATCATAGGATTCTCTATCCTGATCAGGTCTTAATGGGGATTCTCAGGCACTCATTCTATTCTTGCATGATCCCTTGCACCTCTTCTTGGTGCAACAACATTGCCCTAAGCAATGTGTTCATTGTTCTCTCCAGTCATTTTAAACTTTACCCTTTCTCTGCACAAGTAGAAATCATTATAGGGTATATTGGAGGACACTAACACAGACTCAACAACTCATTCCTATGTCTCTGTAGACTCAATGAACCTAGAGCTCTGATACCACAATTGTAACGACCGTCTCGCGAAAACATAATTAACTAATGCGGAAGCGTTCATCAAGTAGCGGATTAGCGAAAATCACTAAAAATTAAAACTTTTTGCAAAGAGATCCACACATAGGAAATCCTTTACAACAAGAACCATTGTATAACATTTACATTCTGGTTCAAACATATATAACATGTACCATCTCTTTTCAGAGACTACAACATCAGCTGCCTTATGAACATTATATACAGACATCATATGAATCTCGAGGCATCAAGACAAAACCTCAGTTTGATATATCAAAAACACTGAATGAAAACTCCGAGGACCTGAGAGTACAGAGACGACACATAGGACTACTATCTATATGACTTGACAGTCAGTGCCTCCACCTGAGATCTCACTGCTGTCCAAGCTGTTGCTTTCCTTTTCCTGCAAAAGAGTATCTGCCTCTTTGTCCACGTCCACCTAAAAATGTTGGATCCCACGGGGGTGAGACAATTGTAAATTGCCCCAGCGAGAGATATAACGCTCCGCCAACACATTATTATTGCAATTAATGATATAAAACTAGGCAGATGATAAGCAGTTTAAAGCATTCTCTTAATAAGGAATAGGAAGAACATGTATATCATTTATCCTCCATATTATGCCATCATATCAAACTTCTCTTGTGACACTCATTATCTTGATATGTCACCCATGAGACATTCTCTTGTGACACTCATTATCTTGATATGTCACCCATGAGACATTCTTGTTTCAACTTATTGGCCTTAGCCAATCTGCTAAACAGATTTTGGTTATAATGGACATGAGAGTGTACATCATCATGTCTTATTCAGGCATTGGTCTATACCAATCCTATATAAGTATTCCAGGCATTGGATTACACCAATCCTGTGCAACTAGTACAAGCATTAGATTTATATTATTCCTGTGTATCCATTCCAGGTATTGATCTATGTCAATCCTGTACAACCATTCCAGGTATCGATCGGTGTCAATCATGTGCAACTATTCTAGGTATTGATCTATGTCAATCCTGTGCAACTATTCCAGGTATTGATCTATGTCAATCATGTGCAACTATTCCAGGTATTGATCTATGTCAATCCTGTGTTATTATTCTAGGTATTGGGAGTTAGCCAATCCTGTGCATTCCAGGTATTGGGAGTTAGCCAATCCTGTGTTATTATTCCAGGTATTGGGAGTTAGCCAATCTTGTGTTATTATTCCAGGTATTGATCTATGTCAATCCTGTGCATTCCAGGTATTGGGAGTTAGCCAATCCTGTGTTATTATTCCAGGTATTGGGAGTTAGCCAATCCTGTGCATTCCGGGTATTGGGAGTTAGCCAATCCTGTGTTATTATTCCAGGTATTGGGAGTTAGCCAATCTTGTGTTATTATTCCAGGTATTGATCTATGTCAATCCTGTGCATTCCAGGTATTGGGAGTTAGCCAATCCTGTGTTATTATTCCAGGTATTGGGATTTAGCCAATCCTGTGCATTCCAGGTATTGGGAGTTAGCCAATCCTGTGTTATTATTCCAGGTATTGGGAGTTAGCCAATCCTGTTTTATTATTCCAGGTATTGATCTATGTCAATCCTGTGCATTCCAGGTATTGGGAGTTAGCCAATCCTGTGTTATTATTCCAGGTATTGGGAGTTAGACAATCCTGTGCATTCCAGGTATTGGGAGTTAGCCAATCCTGTGTTATTATTCCAGGTTTTGGGAGTTAGCCAATCCTGTGTTATTATTCCAGGTATTGATCTATGTCAATCCTGTGCATTCCAGGTATTGGGAGTTAGCCAATCCTGTGTTATTATTCCAGGTATTGGGAGTTAGCCAATCCTGTGCATTCCAGGTATTGAACTATATCAATCCTGTAATGCTAAAAGTGATATTTATCACATATTGATATATCACTTTCCTCATCACTTTCAACTTCCTTAAGTTATCAGCTTATCTTGGATTAAGGTATTTCCCATCTTAATCCTTTCATCCATTAACCTATCACCCTTACCATGAAGTGCATAGGTCACACATAAGAATGGTCCAACTATCTTTAATGATATGGACTCATCTCAAGTTAAAGCATTACTTGCTATAAGGGTATCCACAATCAATCACTTTAGGCATTTCCCCCATTAGTATATTAGTAACCATTCCATTATTAGGATTAGGGTTTCCCATACTATCATAATTCATTAGGGTGAGGATTTCATATAACATCACCCTTCATTAGGCTTTCTCATCATATTGCCTAAAATTAGGGTTTACTATTCATCCCAACATGGGTTTCTCATGGCATCACCCTCAATTTGGGTTTAAATGGAATCAACCTCAATTAGGGTTCACATGATCTCTTTATTAAGGATCATACCCTATTCATCACATGATCAATACTCATGTATGAATTCCTTTCCATCATCCTATCAACTTGATTAGGTTACATCAACCCTTCAATCAAGTATATACAACTATGGTTAACATAGTGTACTAAGACATTGTTCTTATAAGCAATTAGGGTTCATTCCTTAATTGGCACTAATCACTTAGGTAATATTAGGGTTTCAACCTTTGTACCTTCATTGATTATCATTACTAATCATCATTGGATCAATGGATGATTCATCATCTCTATTCTCAAGAGATTCAATCACATTGGACCTCCATTACATAAGGTATCCAATTGAATTAGGGTTTTCAATGTTGATTCCTTCAATCATTGAATTCGTGGAACCAATCATCAATTAGACCTACCCTCATACTTCAATTGAGTTTAATAGGTCAACCTTCAACTGATTTGACTCTCAATTGACCCTCAATTGATCATCAATTAGGGTTTGATTCAATTGAATTAGGGTTTGGAATCGATGATTCAACAACACTAATCAATGTAAGACTAGTTGCTTTGAAACCATTGAACCATCATCCAAATTGGGTATGACCTGACCCCAAACGGTCTTGAGGTCGTTTGGATGACCTCCAAACGGTCTTGATACCGTTTTCCCATCATATCACTCAAATCTAAGCAATCCAATTAGGGTTTGGTTCATTGGATTGATCACCAAATCAGCATTACATTGTTTAACAGCTTGGTACCTTTAGACCTTCAAACACCTAACCATACTCAATCCTAGACCTCCAAACGGTCTTGGGTGACCACCAAACGGTCTTGAGACCGTTTGGATGAGCTCCAAATGGTCTTGAGACCGTTTTCCCATCCAACCTTTGGAATCTAGTGAAAATTCATCATGGATTGGTCTATCGAGTTGATCAACAAATCAGCACTACATTGCAATATGATTAGTACCTTTGGACCTTCAATTGGTCAACTATACTTGACCCCAGACCTCCAAACGGTCTTGGGGTGATCCCCAAACGGTCTTGAGACCGTTTGGGTGATCCCCAAACGGTCTTGAAACCGTTTGGGCTAATCAACCCAAAATCTCTAATTAATTCATTGGAATTTCAACACTGATTTCAATTAGGGTTTGCCCAATTGATTAGCCTTCAACTCATGACTCGTTTGGAATTAATCCATAAAATTTGGTGAGTCATTAACAAACATCATTAGGAACAGTAATATCATACGTTCAACGCTTGGTCAACCATCTTATACGGTCTTGAGACCGGTTGCCCAAAAAGTTCAATTAAATCAGATTGAAAATCAGCACTTAATCCAATTAGGTTTCCCTAATTGATTAGGCTTCAACTCACGATTCCTTTGGAGTTAATCCCTCAAATTTGGAGGGTTATTAATAAACATAATTATGAACAGGAATCCCATACGGTCAACGCTTGGTCAACCATCTCAAACGGTCTTGAAACCGTTTGCTCAACCAGGTCAAGTTAATCAGGTTGAAAATCAGCACATAATTCAATCTGATTGCCTGATTGATTGGCCTTCAAATCTCGATTCCTTTGGAGTTAATCCCTCAAATTTTGAGGGTTATCAGCCTACATAATTAGGAACAAAATTCCCAAATGGTCAATGCTTGGTCAACCATCTCAAACGGTCTTGAAACCGTTTGCTCCCAAACGGTTTCAAACCATTTGCCCTTAAACGGTTTGCTGAAACCGCATAGCCAATCAAATTAAAACGATTTGGAGTAGCTATCAAAACGGTTTTGCTTGGTAATTTTCTTTGGATAAGAATCTAGGATGATGTCATCATCCCCTTTCTTCGAACAACCAAGAACAGCAACCGTTCTTGATGGAAATTGCAGCAAAGAAACAAGAGTGTATCAAATTGAAGAAATCAATCAACAAAGCATAGAGAATTGATGCAATAGCAATGTTTAAGGGTTTGAAAATCAGCACATAATTCAATCTGATTGCCTAATTGATTGGCCTTCAACTCTCGATTCCTTTGGAGTTATCCCTCAAATTTGGAGGGTTATCAGCCTACATAATTAGGAACAAAATTCCCAAACGGTCAATGCTTGGTCAACCATCTCAAACGGTCTTGAAACCGTTTGCTCCCAAACGGTTTCAAACCGTTTGCCCTTAAATGGTTTGCTGAAACCGCATAGCCAATCAAATTAAAACGATTTGGAGTAGCTATCAAAACGGTTTTTCTTGGTAATTTTCTTTGGATAAGCATCTAGGATGATGTCATCATCCCCTTCCTTCGAACAACCAAGAACAGCAACCGTTCTTGATGGAAATTGCAGCAAAGAAACAAGAGTGTATCAAATTGAAGAAATCAATCAACAAAGCATAGAGAATTGATGCAATAGCAATGTTTAAGGGTTTGAGTTATAAAACCCGCCTCCAATTGAGCTCCAAAGCTCCAAGCTCACGCCATTAATGGTGGATGAAGCTCTTGCAACTCCCCCTAGGCTCGTCCTCAAGCTTTTGATTGCAAAAGTTGGCTAGGGTTGAAGAGGAGATCGAAATAAGAAGGAATCCATAATTTATTTTCGATTTCCACCATGAAATCATGGAGAACGAAGGTCAAGGGCTTACCCACAGGTTGGGGACGTTCTCCCTGCTCCTCCCTAGCTTCTTGGTCGGTTTTACAAGCAAGGGGAAGATGAAAATCCGAAAAAGGCCTTGGTTTGGGCTTGGAAATGGCACTTTTATAAAGAAATTGATGAGAGAGAATATGCCTTATAAAAATCCAATTAATCCAAAAATTATGGCCGCCTCTTCCCCCTCAACTCCATGGATACGAGGCATATCCCTTTGCCTTTAATTCTCCTTCATTATCCTCAATTTAAAGAAAAGCAAATTAAGCACCTTAATGCTTATTATATAATATCCCACATGTGAGTGGATATTACTTTTCTTTATAAAAAGGTGAGTGGAATTTCACCTACTTAAGATATTTTCGTTCCTTATCTTGTTAAAGGAACGTCCATCCTTATTCAAAATCAACCCAAAACATTTCGGTTGAAAGCCCTTCAATTATTTTTATTCATTTTTGCCCTAAATCGAATTAGGATTTCAATTAGGCATTATTCTTGATTATTTTAATGTCAAGATTCTCTCTCCTACAACTTAATTCAAATGAGGAGTCCCTCTCATTTTCTTTGCTCTAACTGATGCTAAGAAAAATTAAGGAGCTTATTGAAGTGGTAATTTGCATATTGAACCCTGGATTTTGGGTAAATTGCACTTTACTCCAAAACTAGGTTTTAATGCACAAGGATTGCTTTACAAGCTTAATCTTGGTGTCCAAGCTTGTGGAAACCATACCACTACATCATATTCCTTCTTATGATGTCTCAACATCAGAGAAACATCTTATCATGTGCAATTTGCAAGTTAACCCCTCAACTTGGGTAATTTGCACTTTAGTCCAAAATAAGCAAACATTGCTTCAACATTATTCAAAAAGGACTGAAATTGAAATATAAGTTCCTCAAGAGCCTTAATTACCTTTCACAAGATAAGTACACGCATATAATCAACTTTCTTAATCAAAACACCTAGGGTTAAAGCATAACCCAGGTAAGGGATGTTATACCCAATATCTCCTAGTGGGTTTGAGCGACAAACCTATGCCATCCTCATGCTCAAACCTGAGACCGTCGTCATTTTCTCTATTAGTCGCTACCATCCTCATTGTCTCTTTCATATCATGTCGGATTTTTTTGACATACCTATTCTTGCATCACATAGTTTTTTAGTTATACAAAATTGGGTAATACAAAAGGATATAACTTAAATTTTTTTATTTACTATAAAATCATACCATGTTACATATTCGCCATTTTGCCAAAATATTAAGTGTAAGTCAGTCTAAGTTGCGACTCGGGTATGTACTTGAACTACTAAAATAGAGATTTTACTGTTTGCCATGAGGCTGCTAGAGAAGAAAAAAATACATTAAATGAAATTTTCAAATAAGTAAATTGATCATGCGGTGATAAAGTCAAAAGATAAATAAAAAGAAAAGAAAACGTCCGTCAAGGGAGTCAACGGTGGCTGGCTAGACAAAGACTGTTTAGGATTTGTCAAAATATTGGGAATCTGCTAATACTAGAAAACACATGCGACTATTCTGAAAAACCTCCTCATTTTTATTTATATGGTTGATTAAATTAAAATTAGATACAGTCTATCGTTATCATATCTTTATGCTGCTAGTTGCTTATGGGGGTGTTTCCAAGGGGTAATTGGTGCTATATCTCCATTAATGGTGACAACTGGATGGAGATGCAAAGATGAAATATCAGCGAGATCAGCAGTGCCCTCCCTTCCATTCAACCACTCGCCAGCTTGACAGCTGCTGCTGCTGCTTCTTGTGCTGCTGCGAGCTAAACAAGAACAAGCTCTACTGGCGCGCATAGCCGGTGGGCTGTCTAAGTTGTGGAGTAAACAACGAAAATAAGTGGGTCACGCACACCTTCTCCATCAAGTGCATCATGCGCGACGGCTGGATGGCTTTTGTTGATAGACAAGTTGATTTCGGGTGAAAACGTGACGGGCTGTAAAAAGATGAGTTGATGAATGTTGTGTAATGGATAAATAAAGCTACTTTACTTATAATTTTTGAACTGTGATGAATCTTTTGACGAATAAAAACTATTGGATTTGTTATGAAAAATGCATTCCAACAAAATTAGTATTGATATATTTTTAACAAAAAATATAAAAATGATATGAATAGGTGATGTGATGAGAGAGAAAATTATTTTCTTTATAATTTATAAACCGTAAATTTTTATGAATGAAATAAAAATTATTAAATTTTTGATAAAAAATACATTCAAACAAGAGTAATGTTGATATAATTTTGAGGAAAGAGGTAAAAAAGAGGAGGAAAGTGATGATGTAAGATTAGAGAAGTGAGGAATCTAAAAATTAAGTGCTTGAAATTAGCGAGTATGTTCCTAAAAATAGCTAAAGGTGTCTAAAGATGACTATATAACACCAAAAAAAATGATAAAAAGTAACAAAATGGTGATATGCCCACAAATGACTGAAAACGCCAAAAAATAATTAAATAGCGTCAAAAATGGCTAAATAGTACTAAAAATGACTAAAATTTTTAGGTGCCAAACAAACTTATTTGGGTGCCATTACGTTATTTTTTATTGTCAATACCTTATTTAGGCGCCATCTTTATACTTGTAGGTGTCAATGAACCATTTTAGATGTTAATTAACTATCTTTGGGTGTCAATTAGCCATTTCTAGGCACCATTAAGTTGTTATTGGGTGTGAAGTATCCTTATACCCTATTTAATTTGTAAAACTAGGCGTCATTAAGTTGTTTTTGGGTGCAAATAAATCTATTTGGACGTCATCTTTATACTTATGGGTGTCATGAACCATTTTGGCCGTCAGTTAACCATCTTTGGGTGTCATTAGCCATCTGACACCCAAAAATGGCTACATAACGCCAAATAATGGCTAAATAACGTCCAAAAATGGCTAAAATTCTTGGGTGTCAAACAAACCTATTTTGGACACTGTTAGATTATTTTTTGTTGTTAATACCTTATTTGGGCGCCATCTTTATACTTCTGGATGTCAATGAACCATTTTGGGTATCAATTAACCATCTTTGGGTGTCAATAGCCATTTATGGGCATCATATCGTCCAAAAAATGACTAGATAGCGCCAAAAATTATTAAAATTCTTGAGTGTCAAACAAACATATTTAGACGACGTTACATTATTTTTAGTTGTCAATACCTTATTTGGGCACCATCTTTATACTTCTGGGTATCAATGAACTATTTGGGCGTCAATTAACCATCTTTGGGTGTCAATTAGCTATTTTTGGACGCCATTAAGAATTATTGGGTGTGAAGTACCCTTATACCCTATTTAATACGTACAACCATATTTGGTGATATTAAATTATTTTTGGATGTCAAACAAATATATTTGGGGGTTGTTTATTTGGGTGCCATCTTTATACTTCTGGGTGTCAATGAATGTGTACAACAATATTTGATCACCATTAAATTATTCTTTGGTGTCAAACAAACCTATTTGGATATTTTTAAATTGTTCTTGGGTGTCAAACAAATCTATTTGGGCGCCCTTATTTGTTAATTATCTTAGATGTGATTTAGCATGTACAATATTTACTTGGACGTCATTTTTATACTTTGGGTGTCAATCATTTCTAGACGTCAATGAACCATCTTTGGGTGTCAATTAACCTATATATATCATTTTTATATATGTTTTTAAAAAATGTCAATATTAGTCTTGTTGGATTGCATTTTTTGTAACGAATCTAATAGTTTTTGTTTCACTAACAAATTCATTACGGCTCAAAAGTTATAAGCGAAAAAAATTTATTCGCCTATTGCATAATTTCAAAGAAACCACTCAATCACCATTTGTCACGTAGAGACAGATTTGGGGGCTGGTTTTCGACGTGCGTCACTGCGCGTGAGAGGCGTGTGAGCGTTCCCAAAATTTACCCATTAAACAAGTGGGTACACACATAAGGGTTGGGTCCAAGTTTCCACAACTTTTAAATTTGATTTTGACCATTGATAACGCATTTTAATATAAGTTTGGTCCAGGTTTTCGAGCTTATTTGAACTTTTGGGCACAAAACCAAACGAAATGAAAACTGACCCGTTTGGTTTTGCTTGGCTAGGCTGAATAGGTTTGCTTTGTTATTAAACTTATAATGTACTGAGCAGCGGTTATGGTTCAGTAGGTCGGTTGGTCGGCTTAACATCTCGAAAGCACTATTCTAAGCACGATTAGCCGACCATGCCCGGCTCTTTAGTTAGAATGGAAAAGCAAACGGTAAACGACCCTCATCTGACAATCAACCAGTGTGATTGCTTTGAGGAGTATCCTTCGGTTGATCAAGTGGATGGGGAAATTTGTTTATACACAACTGATATGCAGCCGAATGATAGCATATTGATAAATGCCCACACGCTGTACTACACACACAGACCACACCCCAAATCAAAGACATACTGTCCTCATCACCGTGTTGAGCTTTGCTTGCATGATACGTGTCCGTGACATGATAATGGGTCCACGACTTGGCCCTATGAGCAACCTAGACATCACAAGCCTGAGCTAAACCTCATGATGGGAGATGGGCCAAGAAGAAAGCTCTAGAACATCACGTCAAAACCAACGAGGGAGGGGCCTCCTCCCTACTTCTTGGTTGTCTTAGACTAGGTGCGATTTGTTGCAAAATCGTGATTTAGGATTGCGACGTCTTTTACTTGTATCTTCTGTTCCACCATGTTCCATGCTTCTAATTCCCCTTATAACTGGTTGTGAGTGGAATGGAGATTCATGGAACATGCTTTACGGTTACAGCCAAATATAACATTCACCACTTTTGAAGAAAAAATAAATAAGAGACGTTTGACCTTTTGCCAAGGCTGGGAGAAAGAGAATGTTTGTGAAAAAAGGAAGCGACGTTTAACCTTTTTGCCAAGGCTGAGAGAAAGAGAATGTGTGTGAATAAAGGAAGCCAATACTGCGGACGAAAAGCAACAAAGTAGCTACGCACTGATTGTGTTGGCTTTCATCTCATTGTACATTGATGCATGCATTTGCCTCCCCGTCGAAGCGGCGAACGGGATCTAGCACCACTCTTGTTTACCTTCTTCCTTTCCATCCATATATAGCTGAATCCTCCTCATTCCCTCCATGCTCTTCTCGCATATGATTTCATAATCCGTTGCTTATTATTATCTAAACGGATATTACCATTTGGCATGACAAAACAACCTTCACTCAAAAATTCAAATTTTTAGAAGGTCTATTTGGGTTTCAAGTGGTGTAAGATTAGGCCAAATTCGATTCAGGGTGACTCAAGCAGGGACAAATAACTTGTCTTGGGCTAGTTCTTGTCTAAATCTGAAGGAATTTGGATCTACCAAAATTTCAATTTTTCCATTGAATAATTTTGATAATGATAATGATTGATGATGATAAAATACTAATAATTTAATGATAATGACGACGATGATGATGATGATGATGATAATAATAATAATAATAGTAATAATAATAATAATAATAATAACAACAATAACAACAATAATAATAATAATAATAATAATAATAATAATAATAATAATAATAATAATAATGGATTGCCTCAAGTTTGTATTGGGTCTATATGGGTCAGTCATCAGACCTTTTATAATTTTCGTAGGTTAGACTTATATTAACCTTATTTGGTTCAAAATATTAACTTTGATAGCCTTGATTTATATTAAAGACTTGTATATATATTAAGCCCAATGCAAATACAACCAGTACATATTAGTTTGAGATAAAAATATTTTTTTCTTTTGTGTAAATAGAAGAAAAGTCTACTACACATTGTCTTATAGATGGAAAACCATCTTTTATATGGGAGGACTTGTGACATTGTTGTCTTAAAAATATAGATGAGGGTATGCTCATTTGAGGTGGACATAGACTTGTGGTCCAATTTTTATCCTCAAATTTCTACATGAAGATACACATATACTGCATATTGTTGCATAAGTTTATACGTTTTTGTGTATGGAATCTTGATTATAAAACAAATATATTAACGATCAATAACTCACATGTCTTATTCTACTCAATATGTTCCTCCTATTAACTCAGTCGTTACATAGCTACTTTTTTTTTATAGTAACTAGACACTTCTCTATGTCTGTTTGTTATTCTTTTTGTTTTCTTCATTCATTGTTAATCATATATCTCTATTGACACATCAGTCCATGATACGCAAGGGAGTTAAAGTTTGGTCAAAAATCCAAAAGTATAAGTAAATAAAAGTGTGACCAAAATATTAAAAAATAAGTAGTGTTTTTGTAAGACATGTTTACAAAATTATAAACTTCACATGGTATCAATATAATTTCTTTTTTAGGGGACGTTTCACCTGAATAATCCCTTTTGTCTCCACTCCTGCGTGGAAATTACACCCGACTCCACTCTCTACCCACCAATGTGACACATATTCTTATAAACAATAAACGTTCTAGCTCAATCATTGTCAAGATGTTCACCTTAAAATATGTGGATTAGGATATGATGCACCATCACATGTAGCTATCTACTTCTTTTAAATCATAATCAACACATTCAAGTAGGTCTAATGCAACAACATATGGAGGGATGACATTTCGATGATGACACGATTTTTGTAAGGGAGCTCACACTTGTAGTTATCCACTTCTTCTAAATAATAATCCACACATTTAAGCTAATCCAATGCAACAACGTACGGAAGGATAACATTTTGATGATGACTTGGTTTTCCTAAGGCAGTTTTGTCTCATGTTAAGTAGTTATTACAATTAAGAGATAGGCATACACAATTAATTTGTTTACTGACAAAAATCACATAGCGGAAATAATATATGTAATGAACTATAGAAACTGAATCCCATTTTCTTTTGGTGGAAAAAGCATAATAGGAGTGAAATGAGTAGTAGTGCGGAAAATTCACATTAAATTGTTCATTTAAATTTACTGAGAGGGGTTGATGGTAAACATAAGGTAAATCTTCATCCTCAAAATTACTAATTCCATCCCCAAGATATAAGCCAATGAAAGAGTAACTAGAATTTATAAATTAGGATTGAAGACGTCACAAGATTTGATCATTGTGATAACACATGCTAACAAAATTCTAGTTTTTACATGGTAGGATAGTAATATTATGATTATTGTTTTTTTTCTTTTCTTTCTCGAGTGGCTTTAACCTAAGTAACCTTCTTTTTAAATGCGCCCCCGAGTAATGCTAACACAAACATCTATGTGTCGTGCCTCGCCCCACCTCGCTTCAGATTATCGGGCTAGGCTTGGACATGGGTAGCTGACTCAAGAGAATTGTCTTCTAATTTTTTTTGGCAGAAATGATAACATCTAGCTACAATTCACCTAATGCATTTATAAACGATTACGTAAAATCAAATAGGAAAGTTTATTTTTGTAACCTATGTATGTGTATAAGAACAAACGTGCAATTGCTTTTTTGAAAAGTTTTGATGTGAGCATGGAACCTTTTTGGTATGATATCAAAAGGGCTTTCTTGGGCGCTAATGACTACCCGCCATCCATTGCCTATTGTCTGTCACTATTTCTTGTAATGTTGTTGCTTGCAAAAATATGATCCCCGGTGTGAGTGACATCACCTCTCGTTCTACTTGCTTCCAAAAACACGGTCTATTGGTAGTGGATACCTAACAATCACTAAGCCGCTAACAATTTTGATGATCATTGTTATTGAGTGTGTGGGACAAATTCGTTTTACTAGTTTAGAGACCAACTCTATCGAGACATGGCGCTTTCATGAAATAATACATATTTTTGAAAGTTTCTTTGTTTAGTTCGAATGATTTAGTTTTTGATTCTAACACATTAATATTTTATCCTACTACTTTGTTTGCTTCCAATTAAATCTTAGATTTGTGAACTTGACTCAATATCCTATTAAAATTAGTTGCAATTACATGTTCTCGAGTAGAATCGATAAAGCTTATTAATTTTAGTTGTAATTACATTCTGTTAAAGTAAATCCTGTTAATTTTTAATTGTAACTATTTGTGATTGATATATATGATAAATTTAATTGTAACATACAAAGCCTCACTACCATCTCAGACTTTGACATAACTACGCTTGACTCTTTCAACCAAACCAACACCGACCGATAAGCTCATATAGCACAAAATCTGGTTAAAAGAGAGTTAAATCCCATTTTTTCGCCATATATAACATTACTAATGCAAAAAAAGGGAAAACGGGCGTAAAGATTTACATACGCGTCCCACAAACAAAGTTGCCTCTTTTGCTAAAAAAAAGGGTCAAAAGATCACGATAGAAAAGAAAAAGATAGTGAAAGCGATCAGATCTGGTCATAGATGATCTATTGCACCGCCAAACCACCACCTCCACAACCCGACCCCCACGTTCACCCCAGATAACGACGGACCTCCTCCACCCTCGCGCTCCGTCTCGTTATATAATTTTGTATTATTTTTTTACTGTTGATGCCACTAGTTGCTCGTGGGAGTGTCGCGGGCGATGCCATGTCGCCAGTGATGGCGGCGACTGGATGAGGATACAAAGAAGAGGAAGGATCAGCGGGGGCGCTCCCTCCCATTCCGCCTCCCGTCAGGTCGACAGCTGCCACTGCTCCTGCGAGCCAGAAGAAACAAGAGCAAGCTCTGCTGGCGCGCAGAACCGGCCGGCCAAACCAAGCTGCATGCGCATTAAACAATTTGGCGCGCACGTACGGGTTGGGTAAGGGAGTGTGAGATCGATCATCCGATCGAGATGGCGTCTCTGATGACTTCCAGAACGATGGATGGGCAGGCCGTGCGTGCGCTGTTCGTCGTCGTCATCCTCCTGCGTCCATAGTCCATACCTTGCCTGCTAATAAAAACAGGCCTGTTGCATTGCATGATTCCGAGGCCGATTCCATCTCGTTTGTTCTGCACCAGAGACACGCTCGGATTTAAGTAATCCCGGGATGCCGGTGGGTGGGTTGTTCAGCCAGCTTCATGTCAGCTCTAGCAAGTGTTGGTTTTTGTTGGAGGACTGACGTCGGAGATTGCTCGTGAGGTTCTCCTAACCTCTATTTGGTTTTGCAAATCCACCGAGCAAAGCCACCACATACAAGCTTTAATAAATTATCTCACGTATCGATGAAGCCATATGCTAAAAGGACATGCGGCACGAAACAAGCTAATACTAGAGTGAGTAGTGGATCTGGGTCTACCGCTTACTAGTTCTTTGATTTCTATGTGTATTGTCTATTGCCGTGCAAATGACAAATCTAGAGTTTGTTAATCAAACCTAAACATGTGGACTGAAAGAACCCAGTCCAGATAGATGTTTTAAAAGAAACAGTAGAATCATAACTCATTTATATCATGAATATAGCATAAAAACGTTCAACGGATTCCATAATCCGTACAATTTATCGTTCACAGAAATTCTATTTCTCTGACTGGATGATTCACAAGTGCCAGCTTTAAATGACAAAGGGTGACCTCTGAATTACATGTAACGTAAAGAGTATACACTAAATGTATATGGTTGAATTATAATATGCTGTAATACTGAAAATATGTTAAACATAAGATATAAACACATTCATTACGTTTTTTTTTTGCATCTAGACTGCCCCTTTCATGGTTATTGCTTCTTCTAGTCCAACTCAGAGTTTGCGACCTATCACCTATTGATTCATGCATATACCACAACTACTAGTTAATTGTCATCATCTATGAAGACCACCATACGGCCTATCTTCCGACCTTCACAAATTGATGTGTCCCAAATTATCTTTCTAGTGCAATGCTCTAGTGGTATCCATATGAACGCCCCTTGATGATTTGTGCATGAATTGTAATAGGATATGACCTTGAATCTTTTACAATTTGGAACCATGCTTTTACATGCATGCATAATACTCTGGGTCATATGTGTCCACCCCACTAAACACAAAGTCGTTTCTATTTGTTAAAATCGCCCACATGGTGGTTACCATGACGTCAAATTCTAATGGTGTCGACTGCTCTAATAGTAGTCATAAACTCATGTCAAGGGAAGACTAGAAGTGTGAGAACCCGTTACACTAAATGAGATTACTCAAAACACAAAACATGATTACTCTTTAATTAAACACAAATCCAAAAAATGGGGTTAATTAAAACCGATTTCAACAATTCCCAATTTGCTCAGAAAGATTTAAATAAAAGCCTAACACCTTTCTTTAATTCACATAAGGCTCAATATTCTCTACGACTGCCTTGTAGCCTCACCTAAAGCATAAAATTTACAAAGGTACACTATCCACATATTGAACATATACAAGCATCAACATGATGTAGAAAGATCGATTCAATCGAAACATTGTATACAAACTTTTCATCTGGACCCGAGGGTATAGGGACGACTCTAGGACACACTAGACTTCTAAACAACCATCTTTAGGATTTATTACCTCATATTCTTCTTGCTATCATGATATTGTTGTTGCTGTTGTCGATCACCTAAAAAAATATGGTGACCCACGAGGTGAGACCCAGTCCCAACGAGTGATATAACTCTCTCCAACATATGTTGATTACATCATATTAAACAGTAAATAATTGAACAGTTGAAGATTTTAATAGTCAATTAAGCAGATTGAACAGTTCAAGCATGCTAAACTTATTAAGCAAATAAGCTTCACAACAAGTATGATTATCAATGTATATATAGGTAATAGATAAATCCATTTCTTTTATCATATATCTACTCATGTTTCATAATATTGCATCTAATAACAATCATTATCATTGATCTAACTATCATCATATGCCTTACTAACAACATAAGAAATCTAGAAGCATAACCATCTTTAATACGTCTAGTAGTATGACATGGCTATCAATATTGAAACATTTAATGAGTGAACCAATCTACATAATAAGTAGAGCTAACATCATAGCACAACTAACTTTATAGACATAATTAGCAGTTTAAGCATTTCTAATTATATAGGCATGGCTAGTAGTATTAGACATTGCTAGAAGCATAATATTAAATACCATTGACAAAATAAATAGGTTTACAACGTGAGCAAATCTAAAACACAAGCATATCTATCATCTCTCATTATACTATATATCATCTCTTTATAAGAAGATCAAACAAGGGTTATCATCCAATGTGAGACATTGTGTATAACCCTAAACATATATGCTATACGACTGTCTTACATCTTTTATTACGCTCTGGGGAGTTTGAGTTGTACCACTCAAAGACCAACTGACCACTGCTTGGTCGCAATCAGTTCCATATAAGATCTAGGAAGAACTGGACTCCAAGATCTTCTCCATACTCGATCAGTACGAGTCTGCACCGTAGTGACATATAGTCAAACTATAAAACAGTGACATATAGTCATGTAACTAGCCCACTTTGGTACAGGTCACAACGCTAGCATCCAGGGTACTCAAACTGAATCATTGAGGTACAACCGCAGTTGTCCTCTAATCACATCATGTTATAATCATTGAGACCCGAATGTAGTCATTCTAAAAAATGGGCTAGGTATGACCGCAACCATCCTCCCAAAACACTTGATGTCAGGATGACAAGCACCCCGCATACTCAACAGTATGCGCTCTGAGTTTCTCTTAGGAATACTCGTTTCACCATCTGGTAAGTTATGACACTCATATGGATCTATAACACATGGCACTACATGATTATAATTTCACTTCATTAATTATTATCAATTGGGTGAATTAAGGCTTCATCATACAAATGGACATACAAACCCTAGTTTATTCCTAGCAAGAGTATGTCTATTTCAACTTCAGAAGATATAAAACATTTGAGGTACAAATGTTTATCACTTTACCACATACTATCATACATTGCAAGATAATGAACCACACTTGTCACCATACTATTACAAGATACAAATATCTTATCATAAGTTCCAAGGTTTTAACCCTTATTGGAACATGAAGAGGATTCCACCTCAATCAGGGCTTCAAACCTGCCCAAAGGTCATCAAGACCATCACATTATTCATAGAAAGGTTATCCTCATCATTCCATGCCTTAAACAAGGCTCAAAATATCATCAACAAATATGTGTCCATAGGTATTATTATTATGGCAAGGGACTATGATATTCAAATAGAACTATATTGTGGTTTCAACACAAGAAGAGGATAATAAATTATCACATTAATCATGCAAGAGGTTTTATTATACCCAATCATCATCATTTAATTACATTAAGGTTAGGTATAGCAAACTATATCAATGTTCTCATCACTAGGACCCACCTATAATATCATGGGGCTCATTCTAATCCAGTGGATGTTGAAGCATCCACTATCATTCATTGGATCGGGTTCATTATTCAAAGTTATCAACTGAAGTATAGGTCTAACCATTGGATCAATTGAACCAATGAACCATTGCTTTAAGGATTAGTAGAATCTACAATTACATCCTTAACTCACCATATGTGGTAATGACCTGATCCATCATTAATTGTGATCATTAAGTCAACATCGATTGTTAGATCAACACTATATTCATTTAACACCACCAGATATTAAGCTAATGTCATCATTGATTGATAACATCATTAGAGAATCAATTAAGCATGCATAACTCTGAAATTTATGCATTGTGTCTGTACATCTACATTATGGATGAGTAGAACTTTTTTATTGGACATGGGAGGGTAACTCCATGCCATTGTTCATGTGAACTCAAAATCTATGTTTATTTCTATTTAATTTTTATTTTCTAACTTGAGCTAAGATGGTAGAAAACCCAACAGGAAGCTCTGAACTCAGCCAAGCATGCACTCTTCTTCACAAGGACTCAAAACCCTAGAAGATGAAGCAACACAGGTTGGATGTTGAGATCTAAAGCAACTTTTACCATGAAACAATTGAGTTCTAACCTAAAAGAAGGTATAAGAAGGGGGAGAGCAAGAAAAATGGAGAAGGAAGGATGAAAACAACTTTCCTTGGTCAAAAACCTTAGCAGATGACCTTAGAAACCCTAGGTAGGGCTAGATGGAGCTCTAGGAGACTTTCTTCTCCAAAAAGAGGTTGTCTTCTACCTTAGACCACTTTGTTATGAAACCAAATAGAGAAAGGTCCTTTATCTAAGTTATAGGAAAGAGGGAGTGAGCAATGACTTTGAATTGAGGATAGGAAGGGGTATATATAGCTTCATGGATAAGGAAAGGGTCAAGCATGAGGTGCCCATGAGCTTTCCATGTGTCGATAGCCTAGAGCTTCTATGTCCATGAAACACCTCCCTCACTTGCCACCTTCACTTCCTCTCCTTTACCCATAACCTTATTCTTATCTTTATCCTTATCCTTATCGTGATCCTTTTCCTTATCCTTATCTTTACCATTACTCTTATCCTTATCCATAAAGGGGAAAACCCCTAAAATGTCCTTGAAGAGGAACACCTTCAAATCAAGAACAAATATGAGCCCCATATCCCAAAAAATTAGACAATGATAACGAAAACTATAAGGATCATAATTCTTGTGAAAATATACAAATAAAACCTCCCAATTGGGTAAATTATAAAAAAGTCCAGAATGTACATAAAATTTCATAACTTGCTCAAACAATGTCCAAATTGGACCAAATTTGAAGCTTAAGCTTTTCTTATGATTATAAATCATATCACCAGATTATATTAAGGTTCTAAACTTTCAATTATAGTAATTAAGCTTGTTCAACACTTTAAGCAAGTTCAGGGCCCTTACACCTATAAGCCCCTAACAAAGATTTCACCCCCGAAATCCACAATACACATAGATGGACATTTCTCATGCATGTCATCCTAAATCTTACACATGGTTACTTTTATCACCTTGTGATGTCACATTATTCTCATAGAAGACATATTATTCTCCCTCAACTCTTACATGTGTCACCTTGGTTCAACATAAGAACTTATGTGTCACCTGTATTGATCTGATAGTACATTTCAAATTGGGACTCTAAATGTCATCCTGAACATTCTATCTATTGTACAACACATCCCTTAAGGTCATATTTGATGTCTCTTTCCAAACATGAAACATCATGTTACTCTTATCATATTTAACTTTATAAAGTTTCATATCTATGCTCATTTAATGATTGTTGTAATCAACAACTCAATCAATACGGTGAGCATCCCCTAACTGTCAAGAACTATAAAGAACATGTTCATAGAATATTCTTCGATCATCTTAGTGATGGACTGGCAATCAGACACTTGTTTTCAACCATTAACAGATATAACTTCCTAGTTGACCTTGTTAGGGGTAGGGTAATGACATTGTCTTCAGCTTCCCATGATTCACACAACACACTTAGTAAATGTATCATAACATCCAAGAGGATATTCTAGTTAACCCCCAACTCACTCTTGTTGAACTTGTCACATATGAGTATAGTTGCATCAACATTCTTATGGTTTAACAAGACGTTAACCATCTTACTGAACATCTCTAAAATACTATCAGATGTCATCACTCAAAGCTTGTCACAACTTATGAGATATAGCCTGAACACTCTCTTCTTCCTATTCATAAATTCTATTGGTACATCGGTTAGTCTAAATGACATAACCCTAAACTTATCATGCTCATGCAACTTATGTCATCCAACTAACTATTATCCATTGATATTATGATCATATGTTTATCTTTAAGGAACACGGTAGCACATGTATGCTGATCAACAAACCATCTATCATTGATAGTGGTCTTGCCCAACCATCAACATACCATACATAACATTTTAGAATAATTCTTATTTTCCCAAACAACACTTGGAATATCCACATCATCTCTCTCTCTATAGGAGAGGAACACTGAACAACTCATCTAATAGATATCTTTAACTCATATATAACCAATACACTCTGGATACTAGGATTCATTACCTTGGTATCCACTACACATGCTGTATAGAACTCATAACCTGGTTTCATCCACTCCAAAATATCATAACCTACTAAGAACATATAGGAGGAATCCCCCTAATTCTTGGAAGGCTAAAAAAAACATGCTCATTTCATAACATAAAGATTTTGGAACTATAGGTCAAGGAAATCATACATCATATCAAGATATGCATGGCAGGATTACAACATATCCTTTTGTACAAAGTGCCATGAGATCTACTTGGAGGCTACGCCTCTAAAAGGAAGAGCATAAAGGGGAGCACACTTCCCACATCACTAAAACATTGTCCAGGGGTCACTAGAAAAAGGTAACCAATTCTATCTTCCTCATGAAAGTTAGACTTTTTATGCATTATATTTCCCCTTTACAACTTGGGTTCCTTGCCATTAGCATAGGAATTATTAATATTATCACATCTCATTGCTATTTTCTTATGAACTCTTCATCATTCATATGTATGTACTTTCATGTTATCATATTTCTCAACCACTTATCAATGAATAGATCATCATATTCCACATTTTCTTCATTAGATAGGGATCATCTCCCTTAATTTCTTTCATCTATCATGAAAATGTTACATTAGCACTTATTATACACATAGGTTGGTCTGAGATTAAGTGAGGTATCACTTTATTCATCTACCATCATTATCATTCATCTTCTCATATTATGCTTATCACAGGAGTCCTCCCCATCTTATGTGAATTTCATACCTTGAATCACTTTATTAGCACATACATATCTATCTTTTACTTTATTATCTTCTTGAATTACAACTTCAAGAACTTCTTTCTAGATTATATATTTTCAGATTTAGGTCTCATGGTGTTGTATCTTTCTCTTATAGTTACCAAATATTCAAGTTTTGATAGGTTATTATGAAATTTTCATCTTCTTTAGGGTAAGATTGAGATATTTGCACCATGATTTCTGATTTGTTATTCTCTTTAGATTGTCTCAAAATGACTACTTGATCAGAGTAATCAAAATAATAACTATCTAAGAGTTTCATACTTACCTTTTCTTCAATACATGAATACCTGGCTAGGGCATCCAAGTACTGAGATTAGGCAGTATACATAGTGTTTTTATGTCATATTCCTAACTTAGACATCATCATAGTCTTATGTCCTATTGTCCCTGTAGACTCAATGAACCTAAAGCTATGATACCAACTTGTGAAAACCCATTACACTAAATGAGGTTACTCAAAACACAAAACACGATTACTCTTTAATTAAACAAAAACCTAGAAAATAGTGTTAAATAAAACCAATTTCAACAATTCCCTATTTGCTCAGAAACATTTATATAAAATCCCAACAACTTTCTTTAATTCATATAAGGCTCAATATTCTCTACGACTGCCTTGTAGCCTCAACTACAACATAAACTTTACAAAGGTACACTATCCACATATTGAACATATACAAGCATCAAAATGATGTAGAAAGACCGATTTAATCAAAACATTGTGTACAAACTTTTCATCTGGATCTGAGGGTACATGGACGACTCAAGGACACACTAGACTGCTAAAAAGCCATCTCTAGGATTTATTACCTCAGATTCTCCTTGCTATCATGATATTGTTGTTGTTGTCGATCACCTAAAAAAATGTACTGACCCACGAGGTGAGACCCAATCCCAACGAGTGATATAACTCTCTCCAACATATATTGATTAAATCATATTAAATAGTAAATAACTTAGCGGTTGGATTATTTAATAGTCAATTGAGCAGATTGAACAATTCAAGCATGCTAAACAGATTAATCAAATAAGATTAGCAACAAGTATGATTATCAATGTATATATAGGTAATAGGTAAATCCATTTCTTTTATCATATATATACTCATGTTTCATAAGATTGCATCTAATAACATTAATAATCATTGATCTGACTATCATCATATGCCTTACTAACAACACAAGCAATCTAGAAGCATAAGCGTCTCTAATACGTCTAGTAGTATGACATGGCTATCAATATTGGCATATTTAATAGAGTGAACCAATCTACAAAATAAGTAGAGCTAACGTCATAGCACAAATAACTGAATAGGCATAATTAGCAGTTTAAGCATTTTTAATTACATAGGCATGGCTAGTAGTATTAGACATTGCTAGAAGCATAATATTAAATATCAGTGACAAAATAAATATGTTTACAACATGAGCACATCTACAACACAAGAATATCTATCCTCTCTCATTGTACTATATATCATCTCTTTATAAGAAGATCAAACAAGGGTTATCATCCAATGTGAGATGTTGTGTATAACCCTAAACATATATGCTACACGACTATCTTACATATTATATTACGCCTTGGGGAGTTTGAGTCATACCACTCAAAGACCAACTGACCACCGCTTGGTCACAATCAGTTCCATATAAGATCTAGGAAGAACTGGACTCCAAGATCTTCTCCATACTCGGTCAGTACGAGTCAGCACCACAGTGACATATAGTCAAACTGTAAAACAGTGACATATAGTGCTGTAACTAGCCCACCTTGGTACAGGTCACATCGCTAGCATCTAGGGTACTCAAACCCAATCACTGAGGTACAACCATAGTTGTCCTCTAATCACATCATGTTATAATTACTGAGATCTGACCATAGTCGTTCTAAAAAAGTGGGTTAGGTATGACCGCAACCATCCTCTCAAAACACTTGATGTCAGGATGACAAGCACCCCGCATACTCAACAGTATGTTCTCCGACATTCTCTTAGGAATACTCATTTAACCATCTGGCAAGTTCTGACACATAGATGGATCTATGACATAGGGCACTACATGATTAGAATTTCATTTCATTAATTATTATCAATTGGGTGAATTAAGGCTTCATTATACAAATGGACATACAAACCCAAGTTTATTCCTAGCAAGAGTATGTCTATTGCATCTTCCGAAGATATAAAATGTTTGAGGTATACATGTTTATCACTTTACCACATACTATCATCCATTTCAAGATAATGGACCATGCTTGTCACCATACTATTACAAGATACCAATATGTTATCATAAGTTCCAGGGTTTTAACCCTTATTGGAACATGAAGAGGATTCCACCTCAATCAGGGATTCAAACCTACCCAAAGGTCATTAAGGCCATCACATTATTCCTAGCAAGGTTATCCTCATCATTCCATGCCTTACAAGGCTCAAAAGATGATCAACAAATATGTGTCCATAGGTATTATTATTATGGCAAGGCACTATGATATTCAAATAGCACTACATTGTGGTTTCAACACAAGAAGAGTATAATACATTGTCACATTAATAATGCAAGAGTTTTGATTATACCCAATCACCATCATTTAATTACATTAAGGTTAGGTATAGAAAACTATATCACATTGAAGTTATACACCCACTTATTATGGTCATTTATCAAATATAACTATAGGAGGGCAAGGGTATAAAAATAAATTAATGATATTGTACCATCGAATTCTCATTACTAGGACCTACATATAATATCATGGGGCTCATTCTAATCTAGTGGATGTTGAAGCATCCACTATCATTCATTGGATCGAGTTCATTATTCAGAGTTATCAATTGAAGTATAGGTCTAACCATTAGATGAATTGAACCAATAAACTATTGGTTTAAGGTTTAGTAGAATCTAAAATTACATCCTTAACTCACGATATGTGGTAATGACCTGATCCATCATTAGTTGTGATCATTAAGTCAACATCAATTATTAGATCAACACTATATTTGTTTAACACCATCGGATACTAAGCTAATGTCATCATTGATGGATAACATCATTACAGAATCAAACCATTGCTCATTAATATTCCAAGAGAGCCTAACACTAACCTAAGGTGTGACTATCAATTAAATTTTTTGTTCATAACCCTTGGTCATTTCCTTTGGTTGTCATGAATACCACACAATCGAGTCATGTGTTTAGAGGAGAAAATAACCTAGAAAGCCTAATATGGACCATTGGTTGATAGGTGCTTAGCACCATAGGTGGTGATACCAAGCTGAACTAAGTCATATACTTCCTTAGGAATAATGTGTACATGATTTCAGGTTCATCTATAACTGGGAACAAAATAAGAAATACCATAAAAATCAAAATCCCAACAAATTTAGTTTCTTAATGCTTAAATCACCATTTTTAAGCAAGAACATGAGATGAAAAGCTTATAGTAACCAATATAAGTAAAGAGGGTTATAAAACTCACCTCTACTAAGAAGAACAAACTTATAGCAGCAAGAAACTCGAGCCAAGAAGGTAGAAAACCCAACTGGAAGCTCTGAACTCGGCCAAGCATGCACTCTTCTTCACAAGGACTCAAAACCTTAGAAGAAGAAGCAACTAGGGTTTGATATTGAGCTCTAAAGCAACTTTTACCATGGAACAACAGAGTTCCGACCCGGAGGAAGGTATAAGAAGGGGAGAGTAAGTAAAATGGAGAAGGAAGGAAGAAAACAACTTTCCTTGGTTGAAAACCCTAGAAGATGGCCATAGAAACCCTAGGTAGGGCTAGATGGAGCTCTAGGAGACTTTCTTCTCGAAAAAAGGTTGTCTTCTACCTTAAACCACTTTGTTATGAAACCAAATAGAGAAAGGTCCGTGATCTAAGCTAGAGGAAAGAGGGAGTGGGAAATGACTTTGAATTGAGGATAGGAAGGGGTATATATATCTTCGTGGATAAGGAAGGGGTCAAGCATGAGGTGCCCATAAGCTTTCCATGTGTCGATAGCCTAGAACCTCTATGTCCATGCATCACCTCCCTCACTTTCCACCTGCACTTACTCTCCTTTACCCATATCCTTATCCTTATCTTTATCTTTATCCTTATCATGACCCTTATCCTTATCCTTATCTTTACCATTACTCTTATCCTTATCCATAAAGGGGAAAACCCCTAAAATGTCCTTGAAGAGGAACACCTTCAAATCAAGAACAAATAGGAGACACATAGCCCAAAAAATTAGAGAATGATAAGGAAAACTATAAGGATCGTAATTCTTGTGAAAATATACAAATAAAACCTCCCAATTGGGTAAATTGCAAAAAAGTCCAGAATGTACATAAAATTTCATAACTTGCTCAAACAATGTCCAAATTGGACAAAATTTGAAACTTAAGCTTGTCTTATGATTCCAATGCATATAACTAGATTATATTAAGGTTCAAAACTTTAAGTTATGGTATTTAATCTTGTTAAACACTTTAAGAAAGTTTAGGGGCCTTACAAGAAGGTTGCTTAGACTATTCTCCAAGTTGCTCTCCTTCCTTGCATTAATCTCCAAGGCACACTAGAAGACCATGTGTGCAGTAGACCCATAGTGTTATGTGCACATATGGCAGGATCCATACTCTATACAACACCACTTGTATAGTCTCCCTTTTTTGTCCATCATTCCCAAAGTAGTACCAGATATAGTCTCCCTTTTCTGACCATCATTCCCAAAGTAGTACCGGATAAGAACTAAGAAAGTTTAGATGGCCATGGAAGTTCCAAATTAATATCTAGAGTACTCCACTGATGTTGTGTTTTGTCTCCTCATTTCCATGAGGTTAATTATACATAGCCAAAATGGTGACTTAACTATGAGAGAACATGCTCGGTGAGGCCACTGCGTAGTAGTGTCTTACGGTAAACTACTACCATTTGTTTTCACGATCTTCCTAGCCACCTTCTATACAAACATACTAAAATGTAGTTCATGTTTTGTGTACCTTGATCCATATGAATGATTTTGTTGCCCCATATCTTCAAGAATAAAGTTTGACATATTTTCAAGAAGACAATTTTTCTTGAACCAATCCTTATTCCTATGAGGTTTAGATGTGTTATTATGATGGATACACTGGGTATACCATAAATACACACTTATTGGAGAGGTACATAGTTCCTTTTTTAGTATAAGGTGGATGAATGTCTTGGCAATTTTACCCTATCTTCCTTTTCTATTGGGATATGAGCCTAGATGGTGGTTGCTCTGGAATGATAATGTTATACATGCCAGTATGATCTTATTTCTCTTTTGATGATTGAGCTACATGAGGAGGACAAAATGTTACAATATCCTAATGATTTCAATAAAAATAAGTGAGGTTAGTCATCTCCAAGTGGATTGAGGGACAATAGTGTTTTCTCTTTATTCATGACCCATATATTATTCCATATTTATTTTGAATTCCATTTCCCACTAGCCACTGCAATCCTTCTTTGGGTAGAACTTTTTGCCCCACAAGCTCTTCCAAATGAAACATGGGATAAACCATCTCCTATATTTAATTATGTTGTTTTCAGGAAGTATAATGCCTTTTTTATAATGTAGGCACATGTGATTTGGTAAAAAACTACTAAATTTGTTTTGCTAAAAGTACTTGGTTAACTATATGAGTCTACATCCTATGCCCCTTTTTTATCTGCATAACTTCTCCTAGAGATTCTGTTATATTTTCTCTTTGTTCCTTTTACAACCCATTAGAAGCAAGAAATGGCATTGTATATCTCATCAAAAAACTAATGGATCCCTAGTATGGGTCTCAAAATGTCTTTTTTTATCATTATTCATGTTAACATAGTAAGAGTGCATATTTAATTCCAAACGATTCATGTTTATAGTTTTCTTTTATATTGTGTTTTTTTCATGTTTTATAGGTAGTTGAGCACCATTTGATGGAAGTAGATCCAAGGATTTACCAAGAATATTGGAGGAGTCCAAAGAGACACAAAGAACATATTAAACCTACCCCAAGTGTTCAAGAACCACTTCAAAGCTAAGTGACTTCATGGATGAATACATGAGAAATAAAGTGCACAATATTGCCCTCAGAATGACTGTTTCTCCCTTGGCACAACCGTTACAATATTTAGCTCCTACTCTCAAAATCTCCATGTCACAATCAAAACATCCATTTTATTTGGGATGGTTGTTCCACCTTGCCTTCATAATTGTGGCATACAAATCACAAAAACATGATTTACTTAAGCGGAAGTGTTCATTCATAGCAGATTACTGAAAATCACTAAAAATTAAAACCATTTACAAAGAGATCCATACACTGGAAAAATCTTTGAAAAAGAACCAAAGTATCTCAATTACATTTTGGTTCACAAGTACATGTCCAGTATCATCTCTTCTCGAGGATTACAAGCATCAACCGCCCTGTTAAAACTCTACATAGGCAGTATAAGAACCTTGAGGCATCAAGCCAAAATCTTATATCGATTCATTAAACTAACTACTGACTCTGAGGACCTGAGAGTACAGACACGACACATAGGACTCTATATACAAGACATGACAGCCAATGTCTTCATCTGAGAATATCACTGTTGTCCCTGTTGCTATTGTTGCTGCTGCTCTTCCCCTGCTATAGGGTTCCTGTCTCTTCTTCTGCGTCTACCTAAAAAGTGTTGGTAACCAAAGGAGTGAGACCTAGTCCCAACGAGAGATATAACTCTCTACCAAAAACATTATTATTGTAGTTTATTAGAATAAAACTGAGATAAGGAATCATATATATATATTCAATAGTAGTTAAATCAGTGTCTAAACATGTTAGAGCAATATTCTTATTCAAAGCATTTCAGCTATAACTTGATAAAGCAACATGTCACTTATCCAATAAGGAATATGAAGAACATGTATAACTTTTATCCGACATACTAAGTAAGATAACATCAACCAATGATTCTCATATTTCAACCTTAAGCAAATACACTACACGACTGATTACATTTTACAATCATACTTAAAGCCCTGAAGAGATAAAGTATATTGTTCATGCTCCAACCGATCATGATTACGTAAAGCAACAATACCACACAAGGTCAATGGAAGAGACGGACTCCAAGACCTCAACCTTCTCAGTTAGTACGAGATTACATGGCCGAGACATCACGTGTCAAACTGCAATTAGCTTGCCAGGGTATAGTGGCATCTTCACTATAGAGTTATAGCCCGCAGCATATACTCTCTTTAGGGTTATGGCCCATAGCCAACGTCTGGTATCATATCATGGAGTCATGGCTCGCAGCCATACTCTTACTGGGGTATGGTCTGTAAGCAATCCCGTTCATAGGATATAGCCCGAAGCCATTCCTATGGGGAATAAGGATATAATTGCCCAATTAACCCCACATATTAAAAAATATGTGCTCTGAGTTAAACTCATTTCACCATTCAGCAAATGCTGACGCTGATGGCTCTGTGGTCAGGGAAACTACATTATATGATATCCCTTGAGTAATTAAGTGTATTACCATATTATTTTAGCATCAAACAAGTTCTCAAACATCAATTATTTTGACAATTGCTACAAAGAATGTGTAATACTTTCATCAGGTACTGTTCAAATCTTAAATAAAGCATTGGGATCTCAATCCCTCATCTCATCAGGAGCATTCTCATCCTTTTACAAACTCATCATCATTATTATAATAAAATGGGTATTCAAACCCTCAGTTCATCAAAGAACATTTGTTACCACTTATCAGGTAACTAATACCTTCAGGTCATCTGACCAAGGTAAACATGATACTTGATGCATAAGCATATCACATGGCTCTCAAGGCCCATTTCATCTCTTGTTACCTCTCACTAGGCAACAAAGCATATTATGCCTCACAAGGCCCATTAATAATAATAAATGAAACATCATAGCTCATACCTGGTTATGCTCACCATCTCATGATACCTGCATGGTCAGAACACATGATGAAAGTTATATCAATTACATATCAGCATCATGCTATACAAGGGTATCACAACTAATCCTTTATTTGGGTTAGGGTTTCCCAATTCATATCAATCAGGGTTACTCATACTCTTGCACAATTAGGGTTAGGTTTTCAAATTAGGGTTTCATAATGCATAGCATCACCTTGGATTAGGGTTTCACATCACATTACCATGTATTAGGGATTCTCATCACATCATTGCCTTGAATTAAGGTTTCATATAACATTCCCCTAAAATTAGGGTTTCATGTAGCTTTGTCCAACATTAGGGTTTTCATGCAACATTCCCTTAAATTAGTGGTTTTCATTAAAATACCCTGAATTAGAGTTTCTCATATCATTGGCCTAAATTAGGGTTACACCATCACCCTTGATTAGGGTTTCACCTAGCTTTACCCTAAATTAGGGTTAGGGATCATCAACCTTCTCGATTAGGGTTTCATGATCTCATCATCCTAGATCATACCCTAATTACATATTGTATTTATGTTGTAAGTGTCGAGGTTAAATCACTACATGATTATCATTCATGTATAAGTTCCTCTCTCTCATCCTCTCTAGGAGATTAATTACTTTAATCTCAATAAGATTGAATCAAGTTGAATGAAGAGTTGACATATTGTATGAGTTCATTGCTTCCATAAGCATCAAAGGTTAACCACTCTAAAGGTACTAATCATCTAAGTACTTTAAAGATACAACCACTAGATTTAACTTGGATATATTCTATTAACAATAAAGGGATTAATTGGTCTTTCATAACTTTGAGACTATTAGGTCTTCAAATGGTTTTAACACTTTGAAACCTTCAAACGATTTCGACCTCCTTGACCTTCAAACGGTCTTGAGGTACTTGACCTCCATACGGTCTTGAGGTTCTTGACCTCCATATGATCTTGAGGTGCTTGACCTCCATTCGGTCTTGAGGTGCTTGACCTCCATTCGATCTTGAGGTGCTTGACCTCCATTTAGTCTTGAGGTGCTTGACCTCCATTTGGTCTTGAGGTTCTTGACCTCCATTCGGTCTTGAGGTGCTTGACCTCCATTCGGTCAACTCTCCCAAACAGTCAACACGACCAAACGGTTTTGAAGATCAAATTACCCATTTGATCTTGAACAACTTTACCCATTCGATCTTGATTGATTTTACCCATTCGGTCTTGATCACTTTTACCCATTAGGTGTTGATTTATTTTACCCATTAGGTCTTAATCAATTTTACCCATTCGTTCTTGATTGGTTTCACCCATTCGTTCTTGATCAATTCCATCAATTAAGGCTTCAATCAATTCAATCGATTGGAGTTTGTAATCAATGGATAATCCATCACTAAACCTATTACAAGTCAATCAATTAGAACCATTAGATCACCATCCAACCATGACATCTACTGACCTCAAAAGGTCTTGAGGTCTTTTGACCTCAAATGCTCTTGAGACCGTTTGGTGTCAAACGGTCTTGAGACCGTTTGCTCACCAAACGATCTTGAGATCATTTAGTCTCAAGAGTGAAACTGT
The DNA here is from genome assembly GCA_963693085.1 of Alisma plantago-aquatica. NCBI lineage: Eukaryota > Viridiplantae > Streptophyta > Magnoliopsida > Alismatales > Alismataceae > Alisma > Alisma plantago-aquatica. The sequence continues at coordinate 599,304,902 of OY856412.1, read as the reverse complement.
TTTCCCAAGATATTCATTGAGGTGTGTGCTTATGATGATGTCATCATCATCATGCTTCAATCCTTCAAAATCTACTGCCATTCTTATGGAAATTTCATCAATTATTCAAAGGAATTTCAAGAAGAACAAAATGATCAACAAGTGATGAAGAATTGAATGTAATAATAACATTTTAGGGTTTAAGTTATATAAACCGCCTTCAAAGTTCAAAGCAAGCTTAAAGATTCACGTCTCTAATGGTGAATGAAGCTTTCTCAACCTCCCAAGGTCCGTCCTCAAGCTTTTGAGTGAAAAGAAATGGCTAGGATTGAAGATTGAATGGAGAAAAGAAGAAATCAAGCATTGATTTTTGATTTCCACCATGAAATCAAGGTTGAAGATGATTAAGGAGCTTACCTATAGGTTGGAGTTCATCCTCCTATTTCTCCTAAGCACCCTTGTGTTCAACCAAAGCAAGGAGAGAAAGAAAATCTAAAAAAGAGTCTTCAAGTGGGTGGAAAATGAAGTGTTTATAAGGGAATTTCAATGAGAGAGAAAGTGATATAAAAATCCTTTAAATCCCAAAATTGGTGCCACATCTAGAAGGGATTCCAGACTAGTCTTGTTACTTTGCTTAGTTATCTCAGTGATTTCAGATATCATATACGACATTATAATTCAAGATCAGGAATGATGCCCTTTAGGGTAGGTAGACGAGCCCTTTTCCTGAGGGAAATAAGACATTAACGAGGGTAAGAAGGACCTTTTCCTGAGGGAAAAATTTCGTCTTCTCTCAGTCGGGGCTCAAGGGTGAGAATCGGTAGTTGTTCTGCCCAAGTGTAGGAGTTGCTGCTTTCAAGCCCTCAAATCCTTGCATGCAAATCCATCTTCCCCAACTTCTAATTCCTCTTCATTATCCATGAATTAAAGAAAAAGCAATTAAGCACCTTAATTCATATAATACTAATATCCCATTTGTAGTGGATATTACTTTTTAGTTAACTAATGTGAGTGGGCTCTCCACTCACTTAGGATATTCTCGGTGCCATAGCAAGGAACAAGGACGTCCACTCTTATCCAAATTCAACCTTCACATATTTGGTTGAAGGGCACTCCCATTAATATATTTATTTTTGCTTTAAATTGAATTATGTTTCCAATAATGCTTAAATCTTGATTATTTTAATATCAAGATTCTCTTTCTTCCAAAATGATTCAAATGAGAAGGCCCTCTCATTTTATTTTATCTACATGATGCCAAAAAATATGAGGGACTCTCTAGAAGTGACATTTTGCATATTGAACCCTAGGCTTTGGGTAAATTGCACATTACACCAAAACTAGGTTTTAATGCACAAATATTGCTTAATAAGCTCTTTCTTGGTGCTCAGGATACCACAAGCCATACCTCTACATAATTTTCATTCTTAGGATTCTTCAAAAGTTGAGGAACATTTTATCATGTAACATTTGCAAGTTAACCCTCTCAACTTGGGTAATTTACACTTTAGTCCAAAATAGGCAAAACATTGTTTTCAACATTATTCAAAAGGGACTAAAATTGAAACATAAGCTCCTCTTGAGTCTTAATTTATTTTCAAAAGATAAGATCAAGCATCTAATCAACTTTATTAAGCAAAACATCTAGGGTTAAAGCATAACCCAAGTCAGGGATGTTACAAGTTATCCACCCCTAATAGGGATTTCGTCCTCGAAATCATCAAGAGAAAAGAGAAGGGTACTTCCTCCTCATCTCTTCCTCTAGTTCCCACATAACTTCTTCAATGCCACAGTGATGCCAGAGAAGTTTCACAAGACATATGTCTTTCTTTTTCAACTTTTTGATTCTTTTATCAAGGATCATCACAGGTCCTTCAACATATGATATATCATCATTTAATTCTGCCTCCACATGTTGCAAAACTAACTCTGTGTCAGGATGACACTTTCTCAACATAGAGATATGGAACACTGGATGCAACTTATGCAGATCAGGTGGCAACACCAGCTTATAGGCTACCTTTCCAATCCATTCAATGATTGGATAAGGCCCCATAAATCTAGGAGCTGACTTTACCTTCTTCCCAAATCTAAGAACACCTTTGCAAGGTGAGACCTTGAGATATACTCTATCTCCAACTTGGAATTCTAAGGGTCTTCACCGTTTCTCAGCGTATGATTTCTGTCTATCCTGTGCAAGCTTTAATTGTTGTTGGATTACTTTAATCTTCTCAGTTGTCTGCGGTACTAGTTCAGGACCCCGAAGTTGATATTCTCCTATTTCATACCAACATAACGGAGATCTACAACGTCTACCATATAATGCTTCATTTGGTGCCATGTCAATACTGTGTTGATAGCTATTATTGTAAGCAAATTCTATAAAGGTCAGGTGTAAATCCCAACTTCCTACAAACTGAAGGACACATGCCCTAAGCAGATCCTCCAAAGTTTGTATGGTCCTCTCAGATTGTCCATCTGTCTGTGGGTGAAAGGTTGTACTAAACCTTAACTGTGTACCCAAAGCTTTATCTAGTTGTTCCCAAAAATGACTCGTGAATTGGGGACCTCTATCAGAAACAATAGAAGCTGGAACCCCGTGCAACCGCACTACCTCATCTATATATATCTGTGCAAGCTTCTCAGCAGCGTAGGCTATTTTAAAAGGAAGGAAATGTGCTGTCTTAGTCAACCTATCAACTATCGACCATATGGAATCATGACCTTTGGTTGTTCTAGGAAAACCAACCACAAAGTCCATGGTTACATGATCCCATTTCCACTGTGGTATAGGAAAAGGTTGCATTGTTCCTACGGGATTTTGATGTTCAACATTAACCTACTGACACACTAGACACCACATAACAAACTCAACTATATCTTTCTTCAATCTGGGCCACCAATACATATATTTCAAGTTATGATACATTTTGGTGCTCCCTGGATGCATTGCATACATCGAAGAATGAACTTTCTCCAAAACTAACATCCTTAAGTTATTAGCATAAGGTACTACCATGCTACCATGGTAACAGACTACCTGATCCTATGACTCATGAAAGCCATCCCATTTCTCATTACCATACTCTGACCTGATTTGCTGAACCACAACATCAGCTTGCTGTGCTTCTTTAATCTACAGTCTCAGAGTAGGTTTCACTTGCATCTCAGCTAACAACCCGGCTAACAATGATACCTTAAGTTGTATATTGTTTTGCCTCAAGGAGATGAGCATATCTCTTTTAAAGCACACTAAAGAGTTCAACTGTGATTTATCTAAGGCTGGTGATGATGATTTCCTACTTAGTGCATCAACCACTACATTAGCCTTCCCTGGATGATTATCAATTGTACAATCGTAGTCCTTGATTAACTCCATCCAGTGGTGTTGTCTCATGTTCAACTCATGTTGTGAGAAGATATATTTTAGATTTTTATGGTATGTGAAAATCTAGAATGTTTCTCCATAGAGATAATGTCTCCAAATCTTTATAGCATGTACCACAACAGTTAGATCTAGATCATGTGTCAGATAATTCTCCTCATGTTTCTTAAGCTATTGAGAGGCAAAAGAAATCACTTGATTATCCTACATCAACACACATCCTAGTCCATTCTTAGATGCATCATAGAAAACTATATACCCCTTCCCTTGCTTAGGTAACACCAGCACAGGTGCACTAGTTAACCTTTCTTTCAACAGCTGGAAATAATGTTGAAACTTGTTATTCCAGACAAAAGGAAGCTCCTTCCTAGTCAACTTGGTTAAGGGTAAAGATATAGAACTGAAGTTCTTAATGAAACTCCTGTAATAGCATGCCAATCCTAGGAAACTGTGTATCTCTATTGGTGTCTTTGGTTGTTCCCATTGTAGGACATATTCTACCTTCTTAGGATCAACACGAATACCTAAGGCAGATATTACATGTACTAGAAAAGAAACTTCTGGTAACCAGAACTCAGATTTGCTAAATTTAGCATACAACTTATGCTCTCCTAGCAAAGTCAAATCCTGACAGAGGTGCTGCTCATGCTGTTGAGCATCTCTCCTATATATCAACATGTCATCTATGAAGACTACTATGAACTGATCAAGAAAAGGTCAAAAGATTCTATTCACGAGTTCCATGAATGCAGCTAGTGCATTAGTCAGTCAAAACGACATAACTATGAACTCATAGTGACCATACCTTGTCCTAAAGGTAGACTTAGGTATATCACTCTCCTTGATACACAATTGATGGTATCCTGACATCAGATCTATCTTAGAGAAGATAGTTGCACCACACAACTGATCAAACAGGTCATCGATCCTTGGCAGGGGATACTTGTTCTTTATAGTTACTTTATTCAACTGTCTGTTATCAATGCATAATCGCATTGATCTGTCCTTATTCTTAACAAAGAGAACTAGAGCACCCCATGGTGAAGTACTTAGTCAGATGAAACCCTTCACAAGCAACTCCTGCAGCTATTTCTTGAGCTCTGCCATCACAACAGGTTCCATTCTATATGGTGTTTGTGCTATTGGCTATGTGCCCAGGATTGGATTAATCTCAAAATCAATCTCTCAGGGTATAGATACACCTGGAAGTTCCTTAGGGAATACATCTTCAAACTCCCGAACTATCTAAACTTTAGAAAGATTAGAGCTCTCCATTTTGGTATCTACAACATGTGCCAAGAATGCAAAGCATCCTTGTCTCATCAGCTTCTCAGCTACCATAGCCGACACAAGACAGGTTGGAAGAATCTTTTTGTCTCCCTGAAAGATCCATGTGTCACTATCATCTGTGAACACGGCCTGCATGGAAACCCAATCCAAGACAACCTTATACTTTTCTAGGGTGTCCATTCCAAGAATTATATCAAACCCATGCATTTCAAGTGGTATAAGATCCACTTGAATGCGATGTTTAGAAAAGGAAAGAATGCAGGGAGAACACACCTCCCGCAACACTACAAATACCAACAAAGGGGTTTCTAATAAAAAACTCTCTGCCCTATGACTAACTATCATATTGTAGCCAAGAATCACTTATCTAGTGATGAAGGAATGCGTAGCACCCAGATCAATTAAAATAGATACGAAGAAGGATGAAGACATATCAGAATAAAACAGTTCCAGCTGACCTGTCACAACTCGAGGGTTGACTACTGCTTTGGGTTGATTCATCACATAGAATCTAGCCGTTGCTTGTTGTTGACTCAGTGCTCAGTTGTTGGGTGCTGACGAACCAGCTTGAGATGCTTGCCCACGTCCTCGATTTCCACTTGAAAACTGCCTCCTTTGAGACCCTTGTTGACTTTGCCTCTGGGGTTGAGTCAACATTATGTTTCTGACTGGACAATCCCTTGCCAGATGGCCCACTTATCTGCACTGATGACATATCCTGGTCTCAGGATAGGGTCTATGAGGTCCAATCACCGATGTTGATGTTGTGTTGGGGGCTCTATTTGGAACAAAACTAGAGCCCCTACTCCTACTTGACATCCATTGCATCTGGGTATTGAATCTTGATGGTGCTACCGGTACAGAAAACCTCAGCTTCTTAAAGCCCTCAGACATTTGTCCTTGAAACTAAGTGTACACCTTCTTACCACTAGTCTGTCGCTTCTCAATCACAGACCTCTCTATTCATCCGACAGACTCCAAAAATGTGACAAACCTCTCCCTGTTCTCTAATGCAGACACATGAGTGGTTAATTTAGTGTTCAACCCCTTCTCAAAACGTCGAATTCTTTCCTCATTAGTAGTTGCCATATGAGGACAAAACTACAAAAGCTCCATGAACTTAGGCTCACACTCGCTAATGTTCATCTATCTGTGTCTTATCTTCTCAAACTGAGATCTCTTTTCATCTAGGTAAGTATTAGGGAAGTATCTAATGACAAATTTTCATCAAAATTCTTCCCATCCGACCTCGACACCTAGCCTCTTTCCCTCTTCTATTGTCCACCAATGGCCAACACTCCCCTTTAAAAGGTACATTGTATGTCTCACCTTTTCGGCTTCCAGGATATTAAGGATTCTAAAAGCCTTTTCTAACTTAGTCAACCATAAGTCAACATATGCTGGGTACCAGCATACTCTGTGGCTCCTACCCAGCAAAGTCTCTCAAAAGTCTTGCCGGCTCCCTGTCCCTCATTATGGACTGGTGCCCTAGGTGCAGGTGGTGGCATCCTATCTGTCATGTGCGTCATAACTGCATGACCTGCCCAAATAGAGCGTTAAAAGTTGGATTCTATATCATGGCTGGGTCAAACTGGGGTTGTTCAGGTACAGGTTCCTCCCTAGTCTGGTCCCTTGCACCTCTTCCTGGTGTAGCAACACTACTCTCAGCAGCATGTTCTTCGTGTGATCCAGACAACTTCAAGTTCTTCTTCTCCTCCTATATGATCAGAAGTCACTATTAGATAAACTGGAAGACACTAGAATAGACTCAATGACTCAATCCTATGTCTCTATAAACTCAGCAAATGTAGAGCTTTGATACCACTAATCTTGTGGCATACGAATCACAAAAACACGATTTACTTAAGCGAAAGCGTTCATTCACATCAGATTACTAAAAATCACTTAAAATTAAAACCATTTACAAAGAGATCCATACACTAGAAAATTCTTTCAAAAAGAACCAAGTATCTCAATTACATTCTGGTTCACAAGTACATATCCAGTATCATCTCTTCTCAAGGATTACAAGCATCAAATGCCCTATTAAAACTCTACATAGGCAGTATAAGAACCTCGAGGCATCAAGCCAAAATATCAAATCGATTCATTAAACTAACTACTGACTCCGAGGACCTGAGAGTACAGAGATGACACATAGGACTCTATATACAAGACATGACAACCAATGTCTCCACCTGAGAATATCACTGATGTCCCTGTTGCTGCTGTTGCTGCTATTCCCCTACTATAGGGTTCCTATCTCTTCTTCCGCATCTACCTAAAAAGTGTTGGTGACCAACAGAGTGAGACCCAGTCCCAGCGAGAGATATAACTCTCTTCCAAAAAAATTATTAGTGCAGTTTATTTGAGTAAAACTGAGTAGAGGAATCATATATATATATATTCAACATTAGTTAAATCAATGTCTAAATAGGTTAGAGCAATATTCTTATTCAAAGAATTTCAGATATAACTTGATAAAGCAACATGTCACTTATCCAATAAGGAATATGAAGAACATGTATAACTTTTATCTGACATACTAAGCAAGATAACATCAACCAGTGATTCTCGTATTTCAACCTTAAGCAAATACACTACACGACTGATAACATTTTACAATAATACTTAATGCCCTAAAGATATGAAGTATACCGTTCTTGCTCCAACCGATCATGATTACGTAAAGCATCGGTACCACACAAGGTCAATGGAAGAGCCGGACTCCAAGACCTCAACCTTCTCAGTTAGTATGAGATTACATGGCAGAGACATCACATGTCAAACTGCAATTAGCTTTCCAGGGTATAGTGGCAACTTCTCTATAGAGTTATAGCCCACAACATATACTCTCTTCAGGGTTATGGCCCGTAGCCAATGCATGGTATCATATCATGGAGTCATGGCCCATAGCCATACTCATACTGGGGTATGGTCCGCAACCAATCCCGTTCATAGGATATAGCCCGCATCCATTCCTATAAGGCATAAGGATATAATTGCCCAATTATCCCCACATATTCAAAAATATGTGCTCTGAGTTAAACTCATTTCACCATTCAGCAAAAGCTGACACTGATGGCTATGTGGTCAGGGCAACTACATTATATGATATCACTTGAGTAGTTAAGTGTATTACCATATTCTTTTAGCATCAAACAAGTTCTCAAACATCAATTATTTTCACAATTGCTACAAAGAATGTGTAATACTTTCATCAGGTACTGTTCAAATCTTTAATAAAGCATTGGGATCTCAATCCCTCATCTCATCAGGAGCATTCTCATCCTTTGACAAACTCATCATCATTATTATAATAAAATGGGTATTCAAACCCTCAATTCATCAAAGAACATTTGTTACCACTTATCAGGTAACTAATACCTTCAGGTCATCTGACTAAGGTAAACATGATACTTGTTGCACAAGCATCTCACATGGCTCTCAAGGCCCATTTCATCTCTTGTTACCTCTCACTAGGCAACAAAGCATATTATGGCTCACAAGTCCCATTAACAATAATAAATGAAACGTCATAAATTATACTTGGCTATGCTCATCATCTCATGATACCTGCATGGTCAGAACACATGATGTCAGTTACATCAATTACATATCAACATCGTGCTATACAAGGGTAACACCACTAATCCTTTATTAGGGTTAGGGTTTCCCAATTCATATCAATCAGGGTTACTTATCCTCTTGTACAATTAGGGTTAGGTTTTCAAATTAGGGTTTCATAATGCATAGCATCACCCTGGATTAGGATTTCACATCACATTACCATGTATTAGGGATTCTCATCACACCATTGCCTTGAATTAAGGTTTCATATAACATTTCCCCTAAAATTAGGGTTTCATGTAGCTTTGCCCAACATTAGGGTTTTCATGCAACATTCCCTTAAATTAGGGGTTTTCATTAAAATACCCTAAATTAGGGTTTCTCATATCATTACCCTAAATTAGCGTTACACCATCACCCTTGATTAGGGTTTCACCTAGCTTTACCCTATATTAGGGTTAGAGCTCATCAACCTTCTCGATTAGGGTTTCATGATCTCATCATCCTGGATCATACCCTAATTACATATTGTATTTATGTTGTAAGTGTCGAGGTTAAATCACTACATGATTATAATTCATGTATAAGTTCCTCTCTCTCATCCTTTCTAGGAGGTTAATTGCTTTAATATCAATTAGATTGAATCAACTTGAATGAAGAGTTGACATAGTGTATGAGGTCATTGCTTCCATAAGCATCAAAGGTTAACCACTCTAAAGGTACTAATCATCTAAGTACTTTTAAGGTACAACCATTGGATTTAATTTGGATATATGCAATTCACAATGAAGGGATTAATTGGTCTTTCATAACTTTGAGACTATTAGGTCTTCAAATGGTTTTAACACTTTGAAACCTTCAAACGGTTTTGACCTCCTTAACCTTCAAACGGTCTTGAGGTACTTGACCTCCATATGGTCTTGAGGTGCTTGACCTCCATATGGTCTTGAGGTGCTTGACCTCCATTCGGTCTTGAGGTTCTTGAACTCCATTCGGTCTTGAGGTGCTTGACCTCTATTCGGTCAACTCTCCCAAATGGTCAACATGACCAAACGGTTTTGAAGATCAAATTACCCATTCGATCTTGATAAACTTTACCCATTCGATCTTGATTGATTTTACCCATTCGGTCTTGATCACTTTTACCCATTCAGTCTTGATTGATTTTACCCATTAGGTCTTAATCAATTTTACCCATTTAGTCTTGATTGGTTTTACCCATTTGGACTTGATCAATTCCATCATTTAAGGCTTCAATCAATTCAATCGATTGGAGTTTGTAATCAATGGATTATCCATCACTGAACCTATTACGAGTCAATAAATTATAACCATTAGATCATCATCCAACCATGAAATCTCCTGACCTCAAATGGTCTTGAGGTCATTTGACTGCAAATGGTCTTGAGACCGTTTGGTGTCAAACGGTCTTGAGACCGTTTGCTCACCAAACGGTCTTGAGATCGTTTAGTCTCAAGAGTGAAACTGTTTGCCCAAGATATTCATTGAGGTGTTTGCTTATGATGATGTCATCATCATCAAGCTTCGATCCTTCAAAATATACTACCATTCTTATGGAAATTTCATCAATTATTCAAAGGAATTTCAAGAATAACAAAATGATCAACAAGTGATGAAGAATTGAATGTAATAATAACATTTAAGGGTTTAAGTTATATAACCCAACTTCAAAGTTGAAACAAATCTTAAAGCTTCATGTCTCTAATGGTGAATGAAGATTTCTCAACCTCCCAAGGTCTGTCCTCAAGCTTTTGAGTGAAAAGAAATGGCTAGGATTGAAGCTTGAATGGAGAAAAGAAGAAATCAAGCATTAATTTTCGATTTCCACCATGAAATCAAGGTTGAAGATGATTAAGGAGCTTACCTATAGGTTGGAGTTCGTCCTACTATTTCTCCTAAGCTCCCTTGTGTTCAACCAAAGCAAGGAGAGAAAGAAATTATGAAAAAGAGTCTTCAAGTGTGTGGAAAATGAAGTGTTTATAAGGGAATTTCAATGAGAGAGAAAGTGATATAAAAATCCTTTAAATCCCAAAATTGGTGCCACATATCCACCTCAAATCCTTGCACGTAAATCCATCTTACCCACCCTCGAATTCCTCTTCATTATCCATGAATTAAAGGAAAAGCAATTAAGCACCTTAATTCATATAATACTAATATCCCATTTTTAGTGGATATTACTTTTTAGTTAACTAATGTGAGTGGCCTCTCCATTCACTTCGGGTATTCTCGGTGCCATAGAAAGGCAAAAGGACGTCCACTCTTATCAAAATTCAAACTTCACATATTTGGTTGAAGGGCACTCCCATTAATATATTTATTTTTGCATTAAATTGAATTATGTTTCCAATTATGCTTAAATCTTGATTATTTAAATATCAAGATTCTCTCTCCTCCAAAATGATTCAAATGAGACGCCCTTCCCATTTTATTTTCTCTACATGATTCCAAGAAACATGAGGGACTCTCTAGAAGTGACATTTTGCATATTGAACCCTAGGTTTTGGGTAAATTGCACATTACACCAAAACTAGGTTTTAATGCACAAATATTACTTAACAAGCTCTTTCTTGGTGCTCAGGCTATCACAAGACATACCTCTGCTTCTTTCTCATTCCTATGATGCATCAACACTTGAGGAACATTTTATCATGTAAAATTTGCAAGTTAACCCCTCAACTTGGGTAATTTGCACTTTAGTACAAAATAGGCAAAACATTGTTTTCAACATTATTCAAAAAGGACTAAAATGGAAACATAAGCTCTTATTGAGTCTTAATTACTTTTCAAAAGATAAGATCAAGCATCTAATCAACATTATTAAGAAAAACATCTAGGGTTAAAGGATAACCCAGGTCAGGGATGTTACAAGTTATCCACCCCTAATAGGGATTTCATCCTCGAAATCATCAAGAGAAAAGAGAAGGGTACTTCCTCCTCATCTCTTCCTCTAGTTCCCACATAGCTTCTTCAATTCCACAGTGATGCCAGAGAACTTTCACAAGACATATGTCTTTCTTTATTAGCTTTTTGATTCTTTTATCAAGGATCATCACAGGTCCTTCAACATATGATATATCATCATTTAATTCTACCTCCACAGGTTGCAAAACTAACTCTGTGTTAGGATGACACTTTCTCAACATAGAGATATGGAACACTGGATGCAACTTATGCAATGCATGTGGCAACTCCAGCTTATAGGCTACCTTTCCAATCCATTCAATGATTGGATAAGGCCCCATAAATCTAGGAGCTAACTTTCCCTTCTTCCCAAATCTAAGAACACCTTTCCAAGGTGAGATCTTGAGATATACTCTATCTCCAACTTGGAATTCTAAAGGTCTTCACCGTTTGTCGGCGTATGATTTCTGTCTATCTTGTACACCCTTTAACTGTTGTTGGATTACTTTAGTCTTCTCAGTTGTCTGCTACACTAGTTCAGGACCTAGAAGTTGATATTCTCCTATTTCATACCAACATAACAGAGATCTACAATGTCTACCATATAATGCTTCATATGGTTCCATGTCAATACTATACTGATAGCTATTATTGTAAGCAAATTCTATCAAGCTCAGGTGTAGATCCCAACTTCCTACAAACTACAGGACACATGCCCTAAGAAGATCCTCCAAAGTTTGTATGGTCCTCTCAGATTGTCCATCTGGATGTGGGTGAAAGGATGTACTAATCCTTAACTGTGTACCCAAAGCTTTATGTATTCGTTCCCAAAAATGACTCGTGAACTGGGGACCTCTATCAGAAACAATAGAAGCTAGAACCCCATGCAACTGCACTATCTCATCTATATATATCTGTGCAAGCTTCTAAGCAGCGTAGGTTATTTTGACAGGAAGGAAATGTGATGTCTTAGTCAACCTATCAACTATCACCCATATGGAATCATGACCTTTGGTTGTTCTAGGCAAACTAACCACAAAATACATGGTCACATGATCCCATTTCCACTATGGTATAGGCAAAGGTTGCATTGTTCCTGTGGGCTTTTGATGTTCAGCTTTAACCTGGTGACACACCGGACACCGTATCACAAACTCAGCTATATCTTTCTTCAATCTGGGTCACCAATACATATCTTTCAAGTTATGATACATTTTTTTGCTCCTTGGATGCATTGCATACATCAAAGAATGAGCTTCCTCCAAAACTAACTTCCTTAAGTTATTGGCATCAGGTACTACCATCCTACCATGGTAACAGACTACCTGATCCTCTGACTCATGAAAGCCATCCCGTTTCTCATTACCATACTCTGACCTGATTTGCTGAACCACAACATCAGCTTGCTGTGCTTATTTAATCTACTGTCTCAGAGTAGGTTTCACTTGTATCTCAGCTAACAGCCCGGCTAACAACAATACCTTAAGCTGTATATTATTTCGCCTCAAAGAGATGAGCATATCTCTTTTAAAGAAAACAAAAGAGTTCAACTGTGATTTATCTAAGGCTGGTGATGATGATTTCCTACTTAGTGCATCAACCACTACATTAGCCTTCCCTGGATGATAATCAATTGTACAATCATAGTCCTTGATTAACTCCATCCAGCAATGTTGTCTCATGTTTAACTCATGTTGTGAGAAGATATATTTTAGAATTTTATGGTCTATGAAAATCTAGAATGTTTCTCCATAGAGATAATGTCTTCAGATCTTCAAATCATGGACCACAACAGCTAGCTCTAGATCACGTGTCATATAATTCTCCTCGTGTTTCTTAATCTTTCGAGAGGCAAAAGAAATCACTTGATTATCCTATATCAACACACATCCTAGTCCATTCTTAGATGCATGACAACAAACTATATACCCCTTCCCTTGCTCAGGTAACACCAGCACATGTGCACTTGTTAACCTTTCTTTCAACAACTGGAAAGAATGCTGACACTTGTCATTCCAGACAAAAGGAACCTCCTTCCTAGTCAGCTTGGTTAAGGGTAAAGCTATAGAACCGAAGTTCTTAATGAACCTCCTGTAATAGCCTGCCAATCCTAGGAAACTATGTATCTCCATTGGTGTCTTTGACTATTCCCATTGTAGGACAAATTCTACCTTCTTAGGATCAACATCAATAAATAAGATAGATATTACATGTCCTAGAAAAGAAACTTCTGGTAACCAGAACTCACATTTGCTAAACTTAGCATACATCTTATGCTCTCCTAGCAAAGTCAAAGCCTGACGGAGGTGCTGGTTATGCTGTTGAGCATCTCTACTATATATCAAGATGTCATCTATGAAGACTACTATGAACTGATCAAGAAAAGGTCAAAAGATTCTATTCATGAGTTCCATGAATGCAGCTGGTGTACTAGTAAGTCCAAATGACATAACTATGAACTCATAGTGACCATACCTTGTCCTAAAGGCAGACTTAGGTATGTCACTCTCCTTGATATGCAACTGATGGTATCCTGACCTTAGATCTATCTTAGAGAAGATAGTTGCACCACGCAACTGATCAAACAGGTCATCGATCCTTGGCAGAGGATACTTATTCTTTATAGTTACTTTATTCAACTGTCTGTAATCAATGCATAATCACATCGATCTGTCCCTCTTCTTAAAAAAGAGAACTAGAGCACCCCATGGTGAAGTACTTGGTCGGATAAAACCCTTCTCAAGCAACTCCTACAACTATTTCTTAAGCTCTTCCATCTCAGTAGGTGCCATTCTATCTGGTGTTTATGCTATTGGCTATGTGCCTGGGATTAGATTAATCTCAAAATCAATCTCTCAGGGAGGAGGTACACCTGGAAGTTCCTCAGGGAATACATCTTCAAACTCCCTAACTATCATAACTTTAGAAAGATTAGAGCTCTCCATTGTGGTATGTACCACATGTGCCAAGAATGCAAAGCATCCTTGTCTCATCAGCTTCTCAGCTACCATAGCCGACACTAGACAGGTTAGAAGAATCTTTCTGTCTCCTTGAAAGATCCATGTGTCACTATCATTTGTGAACACAGCCTGCTTGGAAACACAATCCAAGACAACCTTATACTTTTATAGGGTGTCCATCCCAAGAATTATGTCAAACCCATGCATTTCAAGTGGTATAAGATCCACTTGAATGTGATGTTCAAAAAAGGAAAGAATGCAAGGAGAACACACCTCCCGCAACACTGTAGATCCCAACAAAGGGGTTTCTAATAACAAACTCTCTGCCCTATGACTAATTGTCATATTACAGTCAATAATTCTTCTCTAGTGATGAAAGAATGTGTAGCACCCAGATCAATTAAAACAGATACGAAGTAGGATGAAGACATATCAGAATAAAATAGTTCCATCTGACCTGTCACAACTCGAGGGTTGACTACTGCTTCGGGTTGATTCATCGCATAGAATCTAGTCGTTGCTTGTTGTTGATCCGATGCTCGGTTGTTGGGTGCCGATGAACCATCTTGGGGTGCTTGCCCACTTCCTCGATTGCCACTTGAAAATTGCCTCCTCAGAGAGCCTTACTGACTCTACCTCTGGGGTTGAGTCACCATTGTGTTTTCGACTGGACAATCCCTTGCCAGATGTTCCACTTGTCTACACTGATGACAGATCTTGGTCTCAGGATAGGGTCTATGAGGTCCAGCCACCGATGTTGATGTTGTGTTGGGGGTTCTATTTGGAATAAAACTACGCCCCCTACCCCTACTCGACATCCATTGCGTCTGGGTATTGAATCTTGATGGTGCTTCCAGTACAGAAAACCTCGACTTTTTAAAGCCCTTAGACCTTTGTCCTTGAAACTGAGTGTACACTTTCTTACCACTGGTCTATCGCTTTTCGATCATAGATCTCTCTATTCGTTTGACGAACTCCACAAATGTGGAAAACCTCTCCCTGTTCTCTAACACAGACAGAGGAGTGGTTAATTCAGCGTTGAACCCCTTCTCAAAATGTCGAATTCTTTCCTCATCAGTAGCTGCCATATGGGGAAAAACTGCAAAAGCTCCATGAACTTAGCCTCATACTCGCTAATGTTCATCTGTCCTTGTCTTATCTTCTTAAACTGAGATATATTTTCATCTAGGTAAGTCTTAGGGAAGTATCTAATGACAAATTCTCATCAGAATTCTTCCCATCCGACCTCAACACCTGGCCTCTTACCCTCTTCTATTGTCCACCAATGGCCATCACTCCCCTTTAAAAGGTACACTGCATGTCTCACCTTTTCAGCTTCCGAGATATTAAGGATTCTGAAAGCCTTCTCTAGCCTAGTCAACCATAAGTCAGCATCTGCTGGGTCAGCTGTTCCAGCATACTCTGTGGCTCCTACCCGATGAAGTCTCTCAAAAGTCTTACCGACTCCCTGTCCCTCATTATGGACTGGTGCCCTAGGTGCAAGTGGTGGCATCCTATCCATCATGTGCGTCATAACTGCCATGAACTGCCCAAATAGAGTGTTGAAAGCTGGATTTTCTATCATGGCTGGGTCAAACTGGGGTTGTTCAAGTACAAGTTCCTCCCTAGTCTGGTCCCTTGCACCTCTTCCTGGTGCAGAAACACTGCTCTCAGCAGTGTGTTCTTCGTGTGATCCAGACATCTTCAAGTTCTTCTTCTCCACCTATATGAGCAGAAGTCACTATTAGATAAACTGGAAGACACTAGAACAGACTCAACGACTCAATCCTATGTCTCTGTAGACTCAGCAAACCTAAAGCTCTGATACCACTAATCTTGTGGCATACAAATCACAAAAACATGATTTACTTAAGCGGAAGCGTACATTGACAGCGGATTACTAAAAATCACTAAAAATTAAAACCATTTACAAAGAGATCCATACACTAGAAAAATCTTTCAAAAAGAACCAAAGTATCTCAATTACATTCTAGTTTACAAGTACATATCCAGTATCATCTCTTCTCGAGGATTACAAGCATCAACTTCCCTGTTAAAAGTCTACATAGGCAGTATAAGAACCTCGAGGCATCAAGCCAACATCTCAGATCATTACCCTAAATTAGGGTTACACCATCACCCTTGATTAGGGTTTCATCTAGCTTTACCCTAAATTAGGGTTAGAGCTCATCAACCTTCTCGATTAGGGTTTCATGATCTCATCATCCTGGATCATACCCTAATTACATATTGTATTTATTTTGTAAGTGTCGAGGTTAAATCACTACATGATTATCATTCATGTATAAGTTCCTCTCTCTCATCCTCTCTAGGAGGTTAATTACTTTAATCTCAAATAGATTGAATCAACTTGAATGAAGAGTTGACATAGTGTATGAGGTCATTGCTTCCATAAGCATCAAAGGTTAACCACTCTAAAGGTACTAATCATCTAAGTACTTTAGAGGTACAACCACTGGATTTCACTTGGATATATGCTATTAACAATCAAGGGATTAATTGGTCTTTCATAAATTTGAGACTATTAGGTCTTCAAATGGTTTTAACACTTTGAAAACTTCAAATAGTTTTGACCTACTTGACCTTCAAATGGTCTTGAGGTATTTGACCTCCATACGGTCTTGAGGTGCTTGACCTCCATACGGTCCTGAAATGCTTGACCTCCATTCGGTGTTGAGGTGCTTGACCTCCATTTGGTCTTGAGGTGCTTGACCTCCATTCGGTCTTGAGGTGCTTGACCTACATTCGGTCTTTAGGTGCTTGACCTCCATTCGCTCTTGAGGTGCTTTGTGTGCTCTGATCTCCAAACGACAATATAAACACGATTTAAACTTAGCGGAAGCGATTCGATTAGCAGCGGAATACCAAAAATCAGCGGAAATTAAAACTTTTTGAGATAAAACATTGAAACCATAAAACTTCCTTCATAAAAGGAAATAAACTGTTTACATCTCAGATAATTACTTATTGAGTAATTATATACAACATGATACAAAATCTCAAGAACTCATAACCAAAATCTCAGACCAAAAGACTCCAAGACCTGAGAGTACAGAGGACGCATAGGACTAACTATCTATCTATATAACTCAGCAGTCTGAATCTCCACCTGGGATTTACTGCTGCTCTGGGTACTACTGCTGCTGATACTGGTCACCTGGAGATTGGTTCCTTCGTCCTTGACGACCACCTAAAAACAATTGAAATCTACGGGGTGAGACAATTTTAAAAATTGTCCCAGCGGGAGTTATAACTCTTTCGCCAGAATCATGATTATTATAGAATAAGAGAAATAACAGTACACAAAGAAGTCATATATATTTTAAGAGTAGTTAGAACAATGTTTCACAGATTGTAATCTATACCTCCTACTAGGAGCAAATCATCTCTAAATCAACCCACATATCTCTTTTATTTTAGAAAAACAAAAGACATGTATAACATTTATTTATTATAAATCCATCATCACCACACTGGCTCTCTTCAGGCTTAGATCATATATCCATCACTTGGCATTATAATAAGGGATATCATGGTCTGTAGCCATACCCTTTTCTACAAGGTGTTAGGATTCCAAAACCACAACATAAATGTATGATTAGTACACATAAAATCATACTTAACCATACTCAAGTGACACAAGGGTTATTTACATTCATCACCCCTAAGTCTGCAGTTAAGCCTTTCGTAGGATTGTCTTGTAATAGAATTTCTCATAGTGACACTCTATATTAGGATCACATTTCATAATTTAACATAGGGATACCCTCATTCGATCTTGAGGTCGAATGACCTTATACGCTCTTGAGGTCGAATGACCTTATACGGTCTTGAGGTCGAATGACCTTATACGGTCTTGAGGTCAAATGACCTTATACGGTCTTGAGGTCGAATGACCTTATATGGTCTTGAGGTCGAATGACCTTATACGGTCTTGAGGTCGAATGACCTCAAAAGCTCAAGATCGTATGGACCTCCAAGGTGGTTCAAAGGGTAAACTCGATTAGGGTTTGCTATGTTGAAGCCATAAATTGGTCTCAAGCTTGCTAACCACTTACCAATTGAGTCAATTAGGGTTAGCCTTAACTAATTGGTCACTCAATTGACCCTCAATTGATATCCAATTAGGGTTGGAGTTGGTTCAATTAAGGTCTATAAACGTTCAACCATCAACACTCAACAATGTGAATCAAATCGAAGTTGAACCCATCAATTGACATCCAATTGGGCTCAAACTTGGCCCAAACGGTCTTGGGATCGTTTGGATATACTCCAAATGGTCTTGAGACCGTTTGCCCAAGAATTCATCAAAATCTAGATTGATTTGATAGGGGTTGAACCTTAATTAAGTCACAAATCAGCAATTTGATTATTTTAATAACCCATTGTAATTGGGCCCTCAATTGATCAAATTACCTTAACCCTAGACCTCCAAACGGTCTTGAGACCATTTTCCCATCCATCCTTTGGACTCTAGTGAAAATTCATCAAGGTTTGATTTATTGAGTTGATCATTACATCAATACTTAATTGCAATGTAATTTGGTATCTTTGTACCTTCAATTGGTCAACTATACTTGACCCCAGACCTCTAAACAGTCTTGGGTGATCCTCAAACGGTCTTGAGACCGTTTGGATGATTCCCCAAACGGTCTTGAGACCGTTTGGGCTAATCAACCCAAAAACTCAAAATAGCTCATTGTGATTTCAGCACTGATTTCAATTAGGGTTTGCCCTAGTAATCAACCTTCAACTCTTAACTCGTTTGGAATTAGTCCATCAAATTTGGTGAGTCATTAATTAACATCATTATGAACAGTAATATCATACGGTCAACGCTTAGTCAACCATCTTATATGGTCTTGAGACCGTTTTCCCAAAAAAGGCAAATTAAGCAGATTGAAAATCAGAACTAAATTCAATTGAATTTGCTAATTGTTTTGCCTATATCTCACGATTCCTTTGGAGTTAACCTCTAAAAGTTTGTGGGTGATTAACCTACATAATTTTACACAGGATTCCCATACGTTCCACGCTTGGTCAACGCGGCCATATGGTCTTGAGACCGTATGCCTTCATACGACATTGAAACCGTTTGCCCACCAAACAGTTTTGTAAACCGTATGGGCAATTGGTTGAGGTCGTATGGTAAAGTGGAAAACTGTGGATAAGCATAGGAAATAACGCCCTCATCTTCTATCTCAAGAACAGAAACAGTTCCTCACGGATTTTCTTGCAAGGAAGCAAGGGAAGATAGGGAAGAAGAAGAACTAGCAACTAAAAGCATAGAAAAGATGTATATAACAAAGCATAGGTTTAGAGTTATAAAACCCGCCTAAAGGTTGTTCTTTGAGCTCCAAGCTTCCAATCTCCAAGCTTTAATGGCGTCTTTGAGCTCCACAGGTCGGCCAAGGTGAATTTGCCAAGGAAAAGTTGGAAAGGAATGGCTAGAAAGATAGAGCTAGGTGAGCTAGCCATGAATTTGACCTTGAATTCGAGTTTCATCCAAGAATTTAAGAAAAAGGAAGGATCCAAACCTACCTTGCACTCCCCTGGTCGTCCTCCTAAGCTCCAGAGCTCTCCTTAGTCAGTTTGAGCAAGGGGAACAGTGAAGGAAACGAAAGAAACATTCCTTTGCTAAGTGAGGAAAAGGGCTTATATACTTGGGGTGGAATTTCAACATAGGCACATAGGTTTTCCTCACTTTCAACTAAGTCCCCCCTTTTCTTATTTTCTCGTCCCTTCTTCTTATTCTAAGGACAACCTTCTTCTAAGGTCAAGAAATGAAGGCAAAGAAGATCAACCTATTACCAAAGCATACACATAAAATCGCTATAGTACTTACACCTTGATTATTCAATCACAAAGGTGTTTTTCATTATATGATTATTCAATTGAAGTGACTTCTTCATCATTTCTTCTCTAAATGATGACAAGAGTCTTACAAGATATTTTAGATGGTGTATTTTACAAGTTGCACCCCTCAAATTGGGTAAATTGCACTTTACACCAATTTAGGGTTTTCAAGTACAGGGGTTGCTTCCACAGCTGCACCTTGGTGCTCAAGCTTGGGAAATCCCTCAAATTTTATCATAAACATCCTCATGATGTCTCAACATCAGAGGAACATCTCAAAATGTGCAATTTTCAAGTTAATCCCTTAACTGGGTAATTTGCACATAGATCCCTGTATTGCAAAACAATACTACAACATTGTTCCTAGGGGACAGGAATGGAAACATATGTTCCTTTGGGGCTTTTATTACTTGCTAAAAGATAATTACAAGTGTTTAATTACATATTTAGGCAAAACTTCTAGGGTTAGGTTATAACCCAGGTCAGGGATGTTACAAATTATAAACCCCTAACAAGGATTTCATCCTCAAAATCCCAGGGAAAGGTAGAACAAATTGATCATTATGATGATATTATGGGTTTGTAATTCGTACAAAGTTCCTTTTGTTAATTACTTCTTATCACTGTTTATGTTTGTGTAAAGCATAAACCCCTAACAAAAGGTGTCCATACTTTTTGGAAGGAAAAAGCATAAAAGAACATTATTCCAATATTACTCAAGAATGCTTACCATCAGAGGAACATACATACCTTAACATAGATATTTTACTCAGTATATTGTCTCAAAGGCTTCACTGAAGGAGTTCATTGAGTATGCTTACTAAGTAGTTACTGAGGAAGTTCACCAAGTATATTCACTAAGTTTGTTCACTAAGTATTCACTGAGGAACTTCACTAAGTATTCACTGAGTATATTCACTGAGCATATTCACTAAGTATTCACTGAGTATATTCACTAAGCATATTCACTAACTATTCACTGAGTATATTCACTAAGCATATTCACTAAGTATTCACTGAGTATATTCACTAAGCATATTCACTAAGTATTCACTGAGTATATTCACTAAGCATATTCACTAAGTATTCACTGAGTATATTCACTAAGTATTCACTGAGTATATTCACTGAGCATATTCACTAAGTATTCACTGAGTATATTCACTTAGCATATTCACTAAGTATTCACTGAGTATATTCACTAAGCATATTCACTAAGTATTCACTGAGTATATTCACTAAGCATATTCACTAAGTATTCACTGAGTATATTCACTAAGCATATTCACTAAGTATTCACTGATTATATTCACTAAGCATATTCACTAAGTATTCACTGAGTATATTCACTAAGTATTCACTGAGTATATTCACTGAGCATATTAACTAAGTATTCACTGAGTATATTCACTAAGCATATTCACTAAGTATTCACTGAGTATATTCACTAAGTATTCACTGAGTATATTCACTGAGCATATTCACTAAGTATTCACTGAGTATATTCACTAAGCATATTCACTAAGTATTCATTGAGTATATTCACTAAGCATATTCACTAAGTATTCACTGAGTATATTCATTAAGCATATTCACTAAGTATTCACTGAGTATATTCACTAAGTATTCACTGAGTATATTCACTGAGCATATTCACTAAGTATTCACTGAGCTTTTCTTATTTAATTTCTCCTTATACCCTCTAGATTGTTATAGAATATTTACCTGATCAGAGTAATCAAAAGATAACAATCTAGGAGTTTCATACTTGCCTTATCTACAATAACTATATACCTGGCCAGGGTATATAAGTATTGAGATTAGGTAGTATGTATTTTACTTATCAACATATTCCTCGTTCTTCATATCATTATACACACAGAATTTACCATACTAGATTATTCTTCAGGTATCACATCTATATTTCATCCTTTTCATGCACAGTTAAGGGAGATTATAAATTGTTTTAAAGAATACTGAGTAAGATACAAGTTCTTATCTCCCTTGTGTTCTTTCAAGATCTAGTCAAGGAATTCAGAAGCATCAAAATTACATATTTTTAACACATAGAATCCTGATATGTAATATTAAAACAAAACTTATTTCATCTGACCTGTATGGGACGTTTGTCCACGTCCTCTATTATTATAGAGCCTCCCTTGTGAGCCTTGCAGACTCTGTCCTTGGGGATGAGTCATTATTGTATTCCTGTCTGGAGAATCCCTTGCCAGGTGTCCCGGTTGTCTACATAGGTAACAGATCCTGGGTGCAAAGTGTCTATACGATCCAGTTACCGATGCTGATGCTATGTCGGAGGGTCCTCTTGGAATACTACTATGATCCCTATTTCCACTTGACACCCATTGTGTCTGGGTAGGAAATCCTGACAAAGATGATGGTGTAGAAAATCTTAGTTTCTTAAAACTTTCAGGCCCTTGCTCTTGAGGCTGGGTGTACATCTTCTTACTACTTGTCTGTTGTTTCATGGTTTCTGACCTCTCTATCCTTCTTACTGACTCCACAAAGGTGGAAAAAGTTTCCCTATTCTCTAGAGCAGACACAGGAGTGGCTAGTTCAGATTTCAAACCCTTTTCAAAACGTCGAAATCTTTCTTCATCGGTAACTGCCATTTGTGGACAAAACTGTAGTAACTCCATGAACTTAGCTTCATACTCGCTAACGTTCATGTGTCCTTGTGTGATCTTCTCAAATTGAAAGATCTTCTCATCTAGATACGTCTTAGGGAAGTATCTATTGATGAATTCTCGTCGGAAAACCTCCCATCCTATTTCTTCGCCTGGTCTCTTATCCTCCTCTATCATCCACCAATTACCAGCACTCCCTTTTAGGAGGTATACCACATGTTTTACCTTTTCAGCTTCAGGAATATCAAGGATCCTGAAAGCCTTTTCCAGCTCTGTCAACCATAGATCAACATCTGCTGGGTCAGATGTACCAGTATAGTCTATGGCTCCCACCCGGCGAAGTCTCTCGAAAGTCTTGCCAGCTCCATAACCTTCCTGATGGACTGGTACCCTAGGTGCAGACGGTGGCACCCTATCTTCTATGTGTGTTATGGCTGTCAGAAACTTATCAAATAAGGCATGGATAGTTGGGTTTTCTATCTCAGTTGGGTCAAACTGGGGTGGCTCCCTGGGTTGCTCAGGTAAGGGTTGCTCCATTTCTGGGTGCCTTGCACCTCCCTGTGGTGCACCAATGCTACTTTCCGCCACGTACTCTTCAAGTGGGTCAGACATCCTTATATATCTTCTCCTCCTGAGGAGCAGAAGGTTCTATTAGATAAGGAAGGAACACTAAGGATAGACTCGACATCCTAAGTCCTATGTCTCTGTAGACTCAGCGAACCTAGAGCTCTGATACCACTTAATTATGGGCTCTGATCTCCAAACGACGATATAAACACAATTTAAACTTTGTGGAAGCGATTCGATTAGCAGCGAAATACCAAAAATCAGCGAAAATTAAAACTTTTTGAGATAAAACTTTGAAACCATAAAACTTCCTTCATAAAAGGAAATAAACTGTTTACATCTCAGATAATTACTTCTTGAGTAATTATATACAACATGATACAAAATCTCAAGAACTCATAACCAAAATCTCAGACCAAAAGACTCTAAGACCTGAGAGTACAGAGGACACATAGGACTGACTATCTATCTATATAACTCAGCAGTCTGAATCTCCACCTGGGATCTACTGCTGCTCTGGGTACTACTGCTGCTGATACTGGTCACCTGGAGATTGGTCCCTTTGTCCTTGATGACCACCTAAAAACAATTGAAATCTACGGGGTGAGACAATTTTAAAAATTGTCCCAGCGGGAGTTATAACTCTTTCGCCAGAAACATGATTATTACAGAATAAGAGAAATAACAGTACACAAAGAAGTCATATATATTTTAAGAGTAGTTAGAATAATGTTTCACAGATTGTAATCTATACATCCTACTATGAGCAAAGCATCTCTAAATCAACCCACATATCTCTTTTCTTTTAGAAAAACAAAAGACATGTATAACATTTATTTATTATAAATCCATCATCACCACACTGGCTCTCTTCAGGCTTAGATCATATATCCATCACCTGGCATTATAATAAGGGATATCATGGTCTGTAGCCATACCCTTTTCTACAAGGTGTTAGGATTCCAAAACCACAACATAACTGTATGATTAGTACACATAAAATCATACTTAACCATACTCAAGTGACACAAGGGTTATTTACATTCATCACCCCTAAGTCTGCAGTTAAGCCTTTCATAGGATTGTCTTGTAATAGAATTTCTCATAGTGACACTCTATATTAGGATCACATTTCATAATTTAACATAGGGATATCAATCCCTAAACATCTTATCACTAAGAATCCGGAAAGTGAGAGTCCAAACCCCTGGACTAATTATAACATTTATTACCAAGAACATCTTATTTTATCTGGTCATCTAAATAATATGACCTTTGATAATCATCAACACATATTACTCATGACTCATTCAACCTATCAAACTCATAAGTTATCACTTATCAGATAACATACATGTTCTTGAACATTTAAACATTAGCATAGCAGTTAAGAAGGAAAGATACTAAATGTAACAAGTCTAACTTACATCAATTACCATTTTCTCAATTCTCTCATCACAAGTCATCTGTTAAGCATGACCTTGATGATACTCATGGCTCTCACAGCCCATCAATCTCATAAGATACCACTATCAAGGCACCAGGATATATTACTATTCATAAAGCAGACAACATGCTTTTAATGAATATAGTATCATCATCCATACCTGGACATGATCATCTTCATATCAGAACCTGCATGGTTAATTCAACTGATAAAGGTAATTCAAAACAAGAATTACACTTTCCACTTTTATCATAAGAGCTAAGTTCTCTGATTCTCATCAATTAGGGTTTACTACCCATATTGCATGTCATCACCCTTGAATTAGGGTTTACTATCCATATTGTGGTGAGTTGAACTCATAACATTGTCATGTATGAGGAACATCATCATTGATGCTCTCAGATTAGCTTTAAGATTCATCGTATATCATAATTAGGGTTTCCATGATCTCACATAGGTGGATCATACCCTAATCATGCACATTCATGTGTATTGAAGGTAATTACTTGACTTTCCACCATAAAAGGATACTTTCTCTTTCTTAAGATACTTTCTCTCTCCTCATACTTGTAGATGGTGATAACACCAATCTAGATCAGGTTGGGTTAAGTCCACTTTGATTAACATAGACCAAATCACCACTATTGAGTGATTAGGGTTTGATTAGAACAAGGTTTTACTCAATTGAACCTTTCAAGGGTATTATGGTAAATTACACATTGATCATCATCATGGTTTAATTTACTAACCACTTGACCCTTAATGTCTTTTGGTATCATTAGGGTTTAGGTTGAACAACTATTAAACCATTTAAGCCTTCAAGGCATTAGGCATACATAACTTCAAAAGTCTCCAATAGGTTTCACACCTTCAACCTTCATACGATCTTGAGGTCCATTCGATCTTGAGGTCGAATGACCTTATACGGTCTTGAGGTCAAATGACCTTATACGGTCTTGAGGTCGAATGACCTTATACGGTCTTGAGGTCGAATGACCTTATACGGTCTTGCGGTCGAATGACCTCAAAAGCTCAAGATCGTATGGACCTCCAAGGTGGTTCAAAGGGTAAACTCGATTAGGGTTTCCTATGTTGAAGCCATCAATTGGTCTCAAGCTTGCTAACCACTTACCAATTGAGTCAATTAGGGTTAGCCTTAACCAATTGGTCACTCAATTGACCCTCAATTGATATCCAATTAGGGTTGGAGTTGGTTCAATTAAGGTCTATAAACGTTCAACCATCAACACTCAACAATGTGAATCAAATCGAAGTTGAACCCATCAATTGACCTCCAATTGGGCTCAAACTTGGCCCAAACGGTCTTGGGATCGTTTGGATATACTCCAAACGGTCGTGAGACCGTTTTCCCAAGAATTCATCAAAATCTAGATTGATTTGATAGGGGTTGAACATTAATTAAGTCACAAATCAGCAATTTGATTATTTTAATAACCCATTGTAATTGGGCCCTCAATTGATCAAATTACCTTAACCCTAGACCTCCAAACGGTCTTGGGGTTTTCACTAAATGGTCTTGAGACCGTTTGGATGAGTTCCAAACGGTCTTGAGACCGTTTGCCCATCCATCCTTTGGACTCTAGTGAAAATTCATCAAGGTTTGATTTATTGATTTGATCATTACATCAATACTTAATTGCAATGTAATTTGGTATCTTTGTACCTTCAATTGGTCAACTATACTTGACCCCAGACCTCCAAACGGTCTTGGGTGATCCCCAAATGGTCTTGAGACCGTTTGGATGATTCCCCAAACGGTCTTGAGACTGTTTGGGCTAATCAACCCGAAAACTCAAAATAGCTCATTGTGATTTCAGCACTGATTTCAATTAGGGTTTGCCCTAGTAATCAACCTTCAACTCTTAACTCGTTTGGAATTAGTCCATAAAATTTGGTGAGTCATTAACTAACATCATTATGAACAGTAATCTCATACGGTCAATGCTTAGTCAACCATCTTATACGGTCTTGAGACCGTTTGCCCAAAAAGGGAAAATTAAGAAGATTGAAAATCAGAACTAAATTCAATTGAATTTGCTAATTGTTTTGCCTATATCTCACGATTCCTTTGGAGTTAACCTCTCAAATTTTGTGGGTGATTAACCTACATAATTTTAAACAGGATTCCCATACGGTACATGCTTGGTCAATGCGGCCATACGGTATTGAGACGGTATGCCTTCATACGACCTTGAAACCGTTTGCCCACCAAACGGTTTTGTAAACCGTATGGGCAATTGGTTGAGGTCGTATGGTAAAGTGGAAAACTGTGGATAAGCATAGGAAATAATGCCCTCATCTTCTATCTCAAGAAAAGCAACAGTTCCTCACGGATTTGCTTGCAAGGAAGCAAGGGAAGATAGGGAAGAAGAAGAACTAGCAACTAAAAACATAGAAAAGATGTATATAACAAAGCATAGGTTTAGAGTTATAAAACCCGCCTAAAGGTTGTTCTTTGAGCTCCAAGCTTCCAAGCTCCAAGATTTAATGGCGTCTTTGAGCTCCACAGGTCGGCCAAGGTGAATTCTCCAAGGAAAAGTTGGAAAGGAATGGCTAGAAAGATAGAGCTAGGTGAGCTAGCCATGAATTTGACCTTGAATTCGAGTTTCATCCAAGAATTTAAGAAAAAGGAAGGATCCAAACCTACCTTGCACTCCCCTGGTCGTCCTCCTGAGCTCCAGAGCTCTCCTTAGTCGGTTTGAGCAAGGGGAACAGTGAAGGAAATGAAAGAAACATTCCTTTGCTAAGTGAGGAAAAGGGCTTATATACTTGGGGTGGAATTTCAACATAGGCACATAGGTTTTCCTCACTTTCAACTAAGTCCCCCCTTTTCTTCTTTGCTCGTCCCTTCTTCTTATTTCTAAGGACACCTTCTTCTAAGGTCAAGAAATGAAGGCAAAGAAGATCAACCTATTACTAAAGCATACACATAAAAGGGCTATAGTACTTACACCTTGATTATTCAATCACAAAGGTGTTTTTCATTATATGATTATTCAATTGAAGTGACTTCTTCATCATTTCTTCTCTAAATGATGACAAGAGTCTTACAAGATATTTTCGATGGTGTATTTTACAAGTTGCACCCCTCAAATTGGGTAAATTGCACTTTACACCAATTTAGGGTTTTCAAGTACAGGGTTGCTTCCACAGCTGCACCTTGGTGCTCAAGCTTGGGAAATCCCTCAAATTTTATCATAAACATCCTCATGATGTCTCAACATCAGAGGAACATCTCAAAATATGCAATTTGCAAGTAACTCCCTTAACTGGGTAATTTGCACATAGATCCCTGTATTGCAAAACAATACTACAACATTGTTCCTAGGGGACAGGAATGGAAACATATGTTCCTTAGGGGCTTTTATTACCTGCTAAAAGATAATTACAAGTGTTTAATTACATATTTAGGCAAAACTTCTAGGGTTAGGTTATAACCCAGGTTAGGGATGTTACATGCTTGACCTCCATTCAGTCAACTCTCCCTAACGGTCAACATGAACAAACGATTTTGAAGATCAAATTACCCATTCGATCTTGATCAAATTTACCCATTTGATATTGATTGATTTTACCCATTCGGTCTTGATCACTTTTACCCATTCATTATTGATTTATTTTACCCATTCGGTCTTAATCAATTTTACCCATTCGGTCTTGATTGGTTTTACCCATTCGGTCTTGATCAATTCCATTAATTAAGGCTTCAATCAATTCAATCGATTGAAGTTTGTAATCAGTGGATTATCCATCACTGAACCTATTACGAGTCAATAAATTAGAACCATTAGATCATCATCCAACCATGAAATCTCCTGACCTCAAATGGTCTTGAGACTATTTGGTGTCAAACGGTCTTGAGACCGTTTGCTCTCCAAACGATCTTGAGATCATTTAGTCTCAAGAGTGAAACTGTTTGCCCAAGATATTCATTGAGGTGTGTGCTTATGATGATGTCATCATCATCTATCTTCGATCCTTCAAAATCTACTACCATTATTACAGAAATTTCATCAATTATTCAAAGGAATTTCAAGAAGAACAAAATGATCAACAAGTGATGATGAATTGAATGTAATAATAACATTTAAGGGTTTAAGTTATATAACCCTCGTTCAAAGTTGAAACCAAGCTTCAAGATTCACATCTATAATGGTGAATGAAGCTTTCTCAACCTCCCAAGGTCCGTCCTCAAGCTTTTGAGTGAAAAGAAATGGCTAGGATTGAAGATTGAATGGAGAAAAGAAGAAATCAAGCATTGATTTTCGATTTCCACCATGAAATCAAGGTTGAAGATGATTAAGGATCTTACTTACAGGTTGGATTTCGTCCTCCTATTTCTCCTAATCTCCCTTGTGTTCAACCAAAGCAAGGAGAGAAAGAAAATCTGAAAAAGAGTCTTCAAGTGGGTGGAAAATGAAGTGCTTATAAGGGAATTTCAATGAGAGAGAAAGTGATATAAAAATCCTTTAACTCCCAAAATTGGTGCCAAATATCCCCCTAAAATCCTTGCATGGAAATCCATCTTCCCCACCTTCTAATTCCTCTTCATTATCCATGAATTAAAGGTAAAGCAATTAAGCACCTTAATTCATATAATACTAATATCCCATTTTTGGTGGATATTACTTTTTAGTTAACTAATGTGAGTGGGCTCTCCACTCACTTAGGATATTATCGGTGCCATAGCAAGGCACAAGGAAGTAAACTCTTATCCAAATTCAACCTTTACATATTTGTTTGGAGGGCACTCCCATTAATATATTTATTTTTGCATTAAATTAAATTATTTTCCCAATTATGCTTAAATCTTGATTATTTTAATATCAAGATTCTCTCTCCTCCAAAATGATTCAAATGAGACTCCCCTCTCATTTTGTTTTCTCTACATGATGCCAAGAAACATGAGGGACTCTCTAGAAGTGACATTTTGCATATTGAACCCTAGGTTTTGGTTAAATTGCACATTACACCAAAACTAGGTTTTAATGCACAAATATTGCTTAACAAGCTCTTTCTTGGTGCTTAGGCGACCACAAGCCATACCTCTGCATTATTCTCATTCTTATGATGTTTTAACACTTGAGAAACATTTTATCATGTAACATTTTCAAGTTAACCCCTCAACTTGGGTAATTTGCACTTTAGTCCAAAATAGGCAAACTTTGTTTTCAACATTATTCAAAAAGGACTAAAATTTAAACATAAGCTCCTCTTGAGTCTTAATTACTTTTCAAAAGATAATATCAAGCATCTAATCAACTTTATTAAGCAAAACATCTAGGGTTAAAGCATAACCCAGGTCAGGGATGTTTCAATAATATCCGTTCTACACCCAAAACAACCATAATTAAACTCTTCATTTCAACCAAAAACTATGTGATTCCAACCCACTATTCCCACATAAGTTTCACTCAGAATGATCATGCAACAAAATTTCCAAAACAACCATTCTAGTCTAGAATGGCTTTTCCACCTCAAGCCACCATGACCATTCTACTACAGAATGTTTGTAGCCACATACCCAAAAATCCACAAAACCTTGACCTAAACTTACCCATATCATAATAACCTACCCAAAATAGTACACCCATGGTGAGGGTATAATGAGCGTTCTCCCTCCTAGCCCTAATGTATTTTTCTACAAAATTTTGCACTTTGAACCCAATTAATTCTAGATACTGCTAGTCCCTATAAAAGACTTTAGGGAGGCTAGCATAAAGGGGTTCGTTCATTTTCTCCTCCCCCATCCACCACCTACCCACTCACTTATCTACTACTATTTCCACCACAAAATCCCTAACTATTAGGTTTTTTTGGACACCACTTTTCACACCTGTTATGACATGCCACATAGGAGGAGGAGGTAGAGCTTGCTATAGATGGAGGAAAAGGAGGTTTCGTCATCTATCTATATGGATTATTACTCTTCTTTATCCTCCTTTTTTTAGTTGACGATGTCTAGCTAAGCTTTCTTTGTGATTTATTGGGGACAAAATATGGGAATGTGATACCACATTGTTGGGAATATTCATGTATAACATTATATATCATTGATTAGTAGACACTCATATTTGTTCTCTCTTCCTTCCTCCTTACGTGATAGTGCTATGATACCACCAAAGGTATAGAGAACAAAAATATTTTAAGATAGTAGAAGGAAAACTCCCAGATCTACTAATGGAACCTTGACTAGTTCTCATCTTTACCCCTCTATTCCACAAGATCTAGCTGGAAGAACTTAGTAGTTAGGTATGTTTCTCTCTTCTCACTTGGAAAAGACTATATCTACTTGTTGGATAGGGGTAACTAGAGATGAATGTTTGTCTCCTATGCTCTACAACACCCCTGGACACCAAGTGATGTTAGAGAGTCACACTTATAAATCTAGACTAGGATTTGGTCTACATTCGGTTCACATATTCCATAGTCATTGGAGTCTCACAAGTAGGCTGGGTAATAATTCCCACCCAAACCAAATCAAACCCACCTAATAAAATCTAGTTTTATGGTCTTCAACTTCGATTTCAGTTTGGGTAGGGTGAAACCGAAAGCAAATTTACTTTACCCAGGCACATATCTTTAAGGACTCAGACAATCACAAATCAAGACCTACATGGGATTTGACATTCAGAGACTCCAAACCATAGGGTTCCCTCAACTCCCCAACTCAACTCTCTCCATTCTCAAGCATTGGCTCCCTTTGAAGTGTGATCTCGAGTCATGACTCTCCACCTTTTAGAATCTACTCACTTTTTAAAGTGGCGTACTCTCCCCTGTCGGGCAATGGTGGGCACAGGACGCAAGAGACTAGGGGGTTGTTGAACCTCACTGATACAAAGATCTACATATTCTAGTCATCTCAAAACCTAAACATATTGAGGTTCTTGTAGCGACACATCCCGCCATCACACAGACAACGAGGTGCCACGCAAAAACGTGCGGAAACACCATAAACCACATATTTCTAAAAACACAGGTTAATTAAAACCGATTGAAGAAAGCATACATTAGAGAACTCTTGCATCTAGATCCTGCAGAGGAACATGTTATAAAAATATTTACAAGCCTTGTTAGGTCCAAAGTTTATCGAAACCAGATGTACTATCAGCACCGGAGTTCATCATCTATTTATACATACATAACGGGCCATGTAAGGCCAACCTTTAGATGCGAAGCCCAAACATCAGTGCCATACAAGGTCATTGGGAGAGCCATACTCCATGACCTCACCTTCTCATGGTCAGTGCACAAAAACCAAAGCAGGACCGTAGTCTCATGCTTATATGGCCTCAACCTCAAGGTCAGCTCTATAAGCTACCCATATCTCTAGCTCACCTTAACACATGTTCTAGTACATACATCCGAGCCATGAACACATCATGCTCATCATCACATATCCTGAGCCATGGGTCTATTCACCATGCTCCATATATTCACAACGGTACCCAGATTCTCCCTATTTTAGGCTAGGGGAAAACCTCGCATATTCAATAAATATGCGCTCCAGGCAAATCCCGCAGGATAAACCTATTTCACCATCACCATGATACTGACGATGATGGATCTATAGCTAGAGCAACTACATGATATGTTCATCTATAATTAATTAGTATATTTTAAGCAAATTGTTGAGGCAACCAAAGTATAAACATAGCCTTATAGAATTACACCATTATTTCCATCATCATACTGTCCTGGGACCTCAATCCCTCATTATATCCACCACTGCCTCTCAAGGCATCATAATCATGCATCAACATTCTGGGAACGCATCCCTTATCTCATCCTCAGAGGATAACACCTCAACCAGGCACTCAGCCTTATATCAGGTCCTCAGACCTATCAACTTGTTTTCTCATTACCACATGCTGCTACTCAAGCACATACATCTCATATCTCTTACCAGGCTATGAATCCACATAAAAATACCTGCATGGTTAGTATACACATCCATAGAGATAACTGAAGCCATCATGGATTAATAGGATTATCATGCTATCAAGTATAAAGCAACATCCATGAGTATATTACACATAAGCTGTAGAAATCATAGGTTTATTATCAATCATAAGCATATCTCATGCCCCATACTTGTGATCATATACATGTGTCACATTATCATGTGTAACAACATCATATCCTACCAAACTTCCTAGTTCACAACCTATCATCTTATCTCATTATCATAGTTGAAAGATTCAAGGTAATTACACCATATCACTTGTATTATCATTATTAATAGAGAACTATAAGATATATACATTTTGGGTTATCATAACCCTCATCAAAGCTCCTGCAACCCTCACTATAGGTATGGCGGGCAGCGCCAACCCTCAGCAAAAGATGTATCGTCTAGGGTTTTCCAATCCTAAGCAAGCTCACCACCATAGCGGCCAACCCCATCACTTCACCTATCGTGCAACAAGAACCCACCAGCTCACATGGTGTTGGTCAAGGTGTATCGTGCGTCATCACAGGGCTGTCGGCCAAAGGCCTATTGTGCACACTAGCCAGGGTTAGGGTTTCCTCTATCAGCCAACCCTCACATGGACCACATCGACCAAAGGGGTATCACCCAAGCGCCCCTACCGTGCAACCAACTTCCTATTATCCAAGGATCATCCCTATTGACCAGGGCATTCATGATGCCCAAGAGTTGTATCGTGCATGGCCATGCAGCAACATATCGACCATCACCTAGGATTATCATGTCGGGCACCATACCATATTGCCCAAAGCTCATCCAAACAAGGTGGTATCGGCCAAAGCCATCTCAAGGCAAGATGGTATCAGGCAATCTCTCTACAAGGTGTGTCGTGCAGAGCACTCAATAAGGTGTATCACCCAAGGGAACCCTAATGGGCACCAACCAAACTTCAACTAGATATATTGACCAAGGGTACAACTCAAGATGTAGCTATCAGGCAGCACTACTCCAAGGTCATAACGTGCAAGGCACAACTCGACAAGGTTGTCTTCAACCTCAAGCACAAGGGCACCAAAACCTAAATGATCAAGAAGATCGACTCACCTCTCAACACCCAAGAGAGAGGGATTTTGGACAACCTCTATCACAAATCGGGCAACCACAATGATCAACCTCAACTTATGTCATCACATAACCAAGAGCTCACCTCTCAAATTCATGGTGAGAGGAGGGTGTTGCCTAAGAAACTAGAATGTAGACTCACCTCTCAACTTAAATGAGAGAGGGGTACTGCCCACATCATAGAGCTCAAACTCACTTCTCAAAAACCAAGGGGAGAAAGGGGTATTTCTCAACAAGAAAACCCCACTATGGTTCGGCCAACTAGATCCAAAGGCATATAAACCATCAACAACACCAAAAACATCATGATCACTGTAACCATAAGATCAACAACATGTACTAGAGCAAGAAACATAACATGCAATGTTCGACCATCAACATATATGAGTCATGCAACATAAAGAAGGTAGTATAACTAGGGTTAGAAGTTATGTAGCACGCCTTAAGCAAGCTCCTTAAGCTCCAAAGCATACCACCTTCGGCCACCAAGGAAGCAAGGCTCACCTATAGATCGACCCCCAAGCTAGAAGAAGAAGATAACTCCTTCAAAGGGATCGACCACCAAGCACCAAGGGAGGTATGTCGTGCACACAACGGGATAAGAGTAACAAAGAGCCAAAGGTTTCCTAAGGAAAAGAAAGGCAAGGCATATATAGATGAGGATCAAACGGGGACCATGGCAAGGTGTCACCTTACCCAGGGACACATGTCCACACATTTGCCACCTTGCAAAACATATGCACAAACCATGCCACCACACAACCAAGGTTCGGCCACATGTCCAAACTGGGGTGACACAACCAAAGCAAGAGAGTCAACAAAGTCAAAGACCGACACACTTCAAACCATGACCGTTACACCACCAACACCTCTAGGTCGATACACATCATGGTCGGCACACCTCATGGTCGACACAAGCCTCCTTGCCTGATACATGGCTCCTCAAAGCAAGACAAGGCCCAAACAAGGGAAAATAAGGCTTAATAGAGCTTAACCAAGCCCAAGACAACTGAAGGAACGAGCCCAAACCTTCCTCTCAACTTAGAGGAGGCAAAGAGAGAGAAGAACATCTCTCAAGGAGACAAACTTGCCTATCAACCCTAACTTAGGTTATTTTGCAAGTAGCACCTCCAACACTCAATAAAACACAAGCAAACCCTAATCACCACTAAAGGTGACTAGCAAGCAACTAAGCACAGGGGTTGGGAAAAAAAATAGGATAAGCCCAAAATGGAGGTCAGGGTCCTTACAAGCCATAAACCTTGCCAAAGGGATTTCGTCCCTGAAATATGAAGAGAAAAGTGAGGGATACTTCCTTCTCATCTCTTCCTCTAGCTCCCACGTGGCTTCCTCAATGCCACAGTGATGCCAAAGAACCTTCACAAGAACTAGGTCCTTCCTTTTCAACCTATTTACCCTCCTATCAAGAATCATCACTGGACCTTCCTCGTAGGTCACATCTTCATTGAGCTCAACTTCAACTAGCTGTATCACTATCCCTGTATCTGGATGACTTTTCTTCAACATGCTGACATGGAATACCATATGTAACCTGTGTAATTCTGGTGGTAGCTCTAACTTGTAAGCTACCTTGCCAACACGTGCTATTACTGGGTATGGCCCCATATAACTGGGTGCCAATTTGCCTTTCCGGCCAAACCTCAGCATGCCTTTCCAAGGTGAGACCTTGAGATACACTTTGTCTCCCACCTAGAACTCTAAAGGTCAGCTGCGATTATATGCATAAGACTTATGTCTGTCCTGTGCCATTTTCAACTGTTGTTGTATCACTCTGATCTTTTCTGTTGTCTGCTGCACTAACTCGGGACCCAAAAACGGATACTCACCAGACTCATACTAGCATAAAGGGGATCTGCACTTCCTTCCATATAGAACCTCATAAGGAGCCATGTCAATGCTCCACTAGTAACTATTATTGTAAGCGAACTCTATCAGACTGAGATATACGTCCCAAATGCCTAGAAACTGCAAAACACAAGCTCAGAGAAGATCCTCCAAAGTCTGAATAGTCCTTTCAGACTATCCATCTGTCTGTGGGTGGAAAGCGGTACTCAACCTCAACTGCGTTCCCAATGCTTTGTGCAACTATTCCCAAAATTGACTCATGAACTGGGGTCCTCTGTCAGAGACTATCATTGCGGGCATGCCGTGTTAACACACTATCTCATTTATATACATCTGAGCAAGCTTCTTGGCTGCATATGTTGTTTTTATAGGTATGAAATGGGCATACTTCGTCAATCTGTCCACTATCACCCAAATGGATCATGATTCTTAGCTATCCTTGGTAGACCAACTACGAAATCCATGGTTATATGATCCCATTTCCACTGCGGTATCAACATGGGTTGCAATGTACCTGCTGACTTCTGATGCTCAGCCTTGACTTGCTAGCATACCGCACACCTAGCCACAAACTTGGCTACATCTCTCTTCAAGCCAGACCACCAATATAGGTCCTTTAGATTATTATACATCTTGGTGACACATGGATGCATTGCATACATCGATGTGTGCACTTCCTCAAGTACTAGCTTTCTCAGATCATCAACATTAGGGACCACCATCCTACTATGATAGCAAACTAGTCCATCCTCGGACTCGTGGAACTCATCACACTTCTTGCTGTCAAACTCTGATATGATCGGCTGAATTGAAGCATCTTCTTGTTGTGCGTATTTGATCAGTTGTCTCAACGTAGACTTTACTTGCATCTGTGCCAACAGTCCTGCCAACAAGGAAAATTCTAATTGTACATTCATCTTCCACAAGGAGACAAACATATCCTGTCTTTGGCATACCAAAGAACTTAACTATGCTTTCTTCGTGGGAAGAGAAGAAGACTTTCTGCTAAGTGCATTAGCCACCACGTTCGCCTTACCATGATGAACTCAATGGTGAAATCATAATCATTGACTAGCTCCTTCCAATGACGCTGTCGCATATTCAGCTCACTCTGTGAAAAGATGTACTTCAAGTTGTTATGATCTGACACACTTCCCCATACGAATAGTGTCTCCAGATCTTTAATGCATGGACCACC
Source organism: Alisma plantago-aquatica (assembly GCA_963693085.1). Lineage (NCBI taxonomy): Eukaryota > Viridiplantae > Streptophyta > Magnoliopsida > Alismatales > Alismataceae > Alisma > Alisma plantago-aquatica. Next base: position 599,268,120 of record OY856412.1, on the reverse strand, counting down.
ACTTCCAACTCCAAATCATGTGTCAGATAGTTCTCCTCATGTCTCTTAAGCTGTCATGAAGCAAAAGAAACCAAATGATCCTCCTGCATCAGCACACATCCTAGGCCCTTCTTGGAAGCATCACATAAAACAACATAGCCTTTCCCAGGCTATGACAGTACTAGCACTAGAGCACTAGTCAACTTCTCCTTCAAACTTTGGAAAGCTTGGTGATAATGATCATCCTAGAGAAAAGGTACATCCTTCCTGGTCAACTTTGTCATCACAACGTGATCATACTGAAGTCCTTGATAAACCTCAGGTAGTATCCTACCAAACCTAGAAAACTACGAACTTCTGTCGGCGTCTTTGGTTGCTCCCAATCTACCACTGACTCCACCTTCTTAGGTCCACTCTAACTCCTTCTGTAGATATCACATGACCTAAGAAAGTCACTTCTTTCAACTAAAACTCACACTTACTGTACTTGGCATATAACTGATGTTGGCGAAGAAGAGTCAAAGCTTGTCGAAGATGTTGTTCATGCTCTTGACTGTCCCGACTGTAGATAAAGATGTCATCTATGAAAACTACAATAAACTGATCTAGAAACGGACCGAACACCCTGTTCATTAGATCCATGAAAACAATAGGTGCATTGGTTAGCCCAAATAGCATAACCACAAACTCAAAGTGACCATACCTCGTCCTAAAAGCTGACTTTGGTATGTCATCTGCCTTAATCCTCAACTGATGATATGTAGACTGTAGGTCAATCTTCGAGAACACTGTAGCACCACACAATTGATCAAACAAATCATCTATCCTCGACAATGGGTACTTGTTCTTGATCGTGACTTTGTTCAACTACCGGTAATCTATACACAACCACATCGACCCGTCCTTCTTCTTCATGAACAAGACTGGAGCACCTCAAGGCGATGTGCTCGGTCTAATGAAACCTTTATCCATTAACTCCTGTAACTGCTTCTTCAGTTTTGCCATCTCAGCTGGAGCCATCCTATACGATGTCTGGGCAACTGACTGTGTTCCTGGCACCAGATTGATCTCAAAGTCAATCTATCTGAGTGGGGGAACATCAGGAAACTCATCTGGAAACACATCCGCAAACTCTCGGACAACCGTCACCTCCTCTAGGATAGGACCTTTTGCCTTGGCATCCAGAATGAGAGCTAAGAATGCCTTAAAACCTTGCCACAACAACTTCTCTGCCACCATCGCTGACACTAAACACGTCGAGAGAATCTTCCTATCTCCTTGGAAGATCCACTTTTCTCCACTGTCATCAAACACTACCTGCTTGGAACCACAGTCCAATACAACCTTATACTTCTCTAAGGTATCCATCCCAAGGATCACATCGAATCCATTCATATCAAGTGATATAAGATCCACTTGTATACTGTGTCCCGAGAAAGATAGGACACAAGACGGACACTCCTCTCGAAGCATCGAGGAACCATTGAGAGGGGTTTCTAACAACAGGCTATCTTTCTTACAACTAATAGGTAAAGGATAGTTATCAAACAGGCTATGTGTGATAAAAGAGTGTGTATCACCCAGGTCAACCAGAACAAATATAAAGCAAGAAGAAGACAAATCAGAATGAAAGAACTCCATCAGACCTGTCACCACTCACGGGTTGACTATCGCCTCTGGCTGACTCATAACATAGAATCGAGTCGTTGCTCACTGTCCACATCCTCTGCTTCCTTGACCATACGATCCCACTTGTGACGGTTGACTGCCTACTGGGTTTCTGTCTATCTGACCCTTGTTGATTCTTCCTCGGTTGTTGTGTTACTTTGACATCTCTCTTTGGGCAGTTTGACATCAAGTGCCCAGTCTGTCCACAGTGGTAACATGATCTGCCTTCTATCTGCAGCCTAGATGGCCCTATCACCACCACTGAAGCTGTATTATGCACCTTCGACGGTGAAGAAACATAACCTCTTCCTTTACTTGGGGACCATTGTGATGGTACATGAGAACTCTACATCGTGGAATGTGCTAAAAACCTTAGCTTCTTAAAGCCACCAGATATCTGTCTATGGAACTGAGCATGCCTTTTCCAGGTCATGGACTCCCTTTTCTCCCTAACAGATTGTTCAATCCTGTGGATGAACTCCACGAACATGGCAAACCGCTCCTGATTCTCCAAAGCAGCAGCATGTGTCGACAACTCAACACTCAAACCTTTCTCAGACCGCCTGATCTGCTCGTCATCTGTTGCCTCCATGTGAGGACAAAACTTTAGCAAGTCCATGAACTTGGCTTCATACTCGGTGATGCTAATCGACCCTTGGCATAGACGCTCAAACTGGTTGATCTTCTCATCCAAATACGTATTCGAGAAGTATCTACTGACAAACTCTTGCCGAAAAACTTCCCAACCAATCACCTCACCGGGTCGCTTCTCTTCCTCGATGGCCCACCAATGGCCAGTACTACCTTTCAGAAGGTAAACTACGTTTTGACTTTGTCTGATTCAGGGATGTCAAGGATACGAAAGGCCTTCTCAAGACCTATCAGCCACAGATCTACATCTGTCGGATCATCCGTTCCAAAATAATCCGAAGCTCTGACTTAGTGAAGCTGCTCAAAGGTCTTCCCAATTCTTGATGATTCACCATGGGGATCCTGTGCTCTTGGCAAAGGCACTGGCACTCTTTCCACCATATGATTCATCGTAGCCATCAACTGCTGATAGGTAGGATTTTCAAGAATGGCTGGGTCAAGTAGGAGGACCTCAGACACCCAATCTTCATGTGCCTGCACTCTTGCTCCATCAACTAATGCAGCATCACTGCTCTCGGCAGCATGTTCTTCATGTTTTACAGACATCTTTAAGCTTTATCTTCCACTGAGGGCAGAAGGTTATTGAAAGAAAATATAGAAAACTCACAAGAACAGACGCAAACCTAGTCCTAGAACCCTTTAGACTCAATGAACCTAGAGCTCTGATACCAAACTTGTAGCGACACATCCCGCCATCACACAGACAGTGAGGTGTCACGCGAAACATGCAGAAACACCATAAACCACATATTTCTGAAAACAAAGGTAAATTAAAACTGATTGCGGAAAGCATACATAAGAGAACTTTTGCATCCAGATCCTATAGAGGAACATGTTATAAAAATATTTACAAGCCTTGTTAGGTCCACAGTTTATCGGCACTAGCTATATTATCAGCACTAGAGTTCATCACCTGTTTATACATACATAACGGGCCACGTAAGGCTAGCAGCAGGATATACAAAATTACAACAGCTAATCATTGTGAAACGTCATCAAACAACTCTGAATACCTGAGAGTACATGGATGACTCTAGGACTCTACTACAAAAAAACCAAAATAGTAGCATGTCCATCTCTTGCCTTCTACTGCTCTTCCTCTTGCTACTTGACCACACCCTCGTGATCACCAACACATCTAGCACGACCACCTAAAAAGGTTGTAAACCAACAGGGTGAGACACATAGTCCCAGCGAGAAACATAACTCCCTACCGAAACTATAAAACCATAGAAGGTTTAAAAAATATAACTGGTAAAGACATATAATAAGAGCAGTATACTGAGCAAGACTATTATTACCATCAATCTTACCAAGATATCCAGGAGGCATATAACCAAGTCTTCCTTTATGGAACATGATTGACAAGATAAGATTTATAAGGACTTATCACAAAATATAAGGATCGTACACATAACTGCAAGGTATAACTAGATCAACTATATAAGCAAGTCCCCAATCAATGTTCCGTGTTTTGCTCTAAACAAGATATACTATTCGGCTGGATTACATTTTATTATGCCCCGAGGAAGTGAGTTGTTCCTGCTCACATCCAACCTTTGGCTGCAAAGCCCAAACATCGGTGCCATACAAGGTCAATGGGACAGCCAGACTCCATGACCTCACCTCCTCATGGTAGTGCATGAAAACCAAAGCAAGACCGCAGTCTCATGCTTATTTGGCCTCAGCCTCAGGGTCAGCTCCGCAAGCTACCCATATCTCTAGCTCACCTTGACATAGGTGCTAGTACATACATCCAAGCCATGAACGCATCATGCTCATCATCACATATCCTGAGCCATGGGTCTGTTCACCATGCTCCATATATTCACAATGGTACTCAAATTCCTCCTATTTTAGGCTAGGGGAAAACCTCATATATTCAACAATATGTGCTCCAGGAAAATCCCATAGGATAAACCTATTTCACCATCACCATGATACTGACGATGATGGATCTATGGCCAGGGAAACTACATGATATGTTCATCTATAATTAATTAGTATATTTTAAGCCAATTGTTGAGGCAACCAAAGTATAAACATATCCTTATAGAATTACATCATTATTGACATCATCATACTTTCCTGGGACCTCAATCCCTCATTATATCAACCACTGCCTGTCAAGGCATCATAATCACGCATCAACATTCTGGGAACGCATCTCTTATCTCATCCTTAGAGGATAACACCTCAACTAGGCACTCATCCTTATATCAGGTCCTCAGACCTATCAACTTGTTTTCTCATTACCACATGGTGCTACTCAAACACATACAACTCATAGCTCTTACCAGGCTATGAATCCACATAAAAATACCTACATGGTTAGTATACACATCCATAAATATAACTAAAGCCATCATGGATTAATAGGATTACCATGCTATCAACTATAAAGCAACATCCATGAGTATATTACACATAAGCTATAGAAATCATAGTTTTATTATCAATCATAAGCATATCTCATGCCCCATATTTTTGATCATATACATGTGTCACATTATCATGTGTAACAACATCATATCCTTCCAAACTTCCTAGTTCACAACCTGTCATCTTATCTCATTATCATAGTTGCAGGATTCAAGGTGATTACACCATATCCGTTGTATTATCATTATTAATAGAGAACTATCAGCTATATACATTCTGGGTTATCAGAACCCTCATCAAAGCTCCTACAACCCTCACTATAGGTATGGTGGGCAACGCCAACCCTCACCAAAAGATGTATCCACTAGGGTTTCCCAATCCTAAGCAAGCTCACCACCATAGCGGCCAACCCCATCACTTCACCTATCGTGCAACAAGAACCCACCAGCTCACATGGTGTTGGTCAAGGTGTATCGTGCATCATCACAAGGCTGTCGGCCAAAGACCTATTGTGCACACAAGCCAGGGTTAGGGTTTCATCTATCGGCCAACCCTCACATGGACCACATCGGCAAAAGGGGTATCACCCAAGCGCCCCTACCGTGCAACCGGCTTCCTATGGTCCAATTATCATCCCTATCGAGCAGGGCATTCATGGTGCCCAAGAGTTGTATTGTGCATGGACATGCAGCAACATATCGGCCAACACCTAGGGTTATCATGTCGGGCACCATACCATGTCACCCAAAACTTATCCAAATAAGGTGGTATCGGCCAAAGCCATCTCAAGGCAAGATGGTATCAGACAATCTCTCTACAAGGTGTGTCATGTAGAGCACTCAACAAGGTGTATCGCCCAAGCAACAAAGGTATTAACCAAGGGAACCCTAACAGGCACCAACCAAACTTAACTAGATATATTAGCCAAGGGTACAACTCAAGACAAAGCTATCGGGCAGCACTACTCCAAGGTCATAATGTGTAAGGCACAACTCTACAAGGTCATCCTTGACCTCAAGCACCAGGACACCAAACCCTAAATGATCAAGAAGAATGGCTCACCTCTCAACACCCAAGAGAGAGGGGTTTTGCACAACCTCTATCACAAATCGGGAAACCACAAGGATCGACCTCAACTTATGTCATCACATAACCAAGAGCTCACCTCTCAAATCCATGGTGAGAGGAGGGTGTCGCCCAAGCAACTAGAATGTGGACTCACCTCTCAACTTAAACGAGAGAGGTGTATTGCCCACATCATAGAGCTCAAACTCACTTCTCAAAAACCAAGGAGAGAAAGGGGTATTGCTCAACAAGAAAACCCCACTATGGTTCGGCCAACTAGATCCAAAGGCATATAAACCATCAACAACACCCACAACATCATGCTCACTATAACCATAAGATCAACAACATGTACTAGAGCAAGAAACATAACATGCAACGATCGATCATCAACATATATGAATCGTGCAACATAAAGAAGGTAGTATAGCTAGGGTTAGAAGTTATGTAACCCGCCTTAAGAAAGCTCCTCAAGCTCCAAGGATCCAAGCTTTAAGCTCCAAAGCACACCACCTTCAACCACCAAGGAGGCAAGGCTCACCTATAGATCGGCCACCAAGCTAGAGGAAGAAGAAGAGAACTCCTTCAAAGGGATCGACCACCAAGCACCAAGGGAGGTGTGTCGTGCACACAAGGGGAGAAGAGCAAAAAAGAGCCAAAGGTTTCCTAAGGAATAGAAAGGCAAGGCATATATAGATGAGGATCAAAGGGGAACCATGGCAAGGTGTCACCTTACCCAGGGACACATGTCCACACGTTTGCCACCTCACAAAACATATGCACAAACCAAGACACCACACAACTAAGGTTCGACCACATGTCCAAACTAGGGTGACACAACCAAAGAAAGAGAGTGAACAAAGTCAAAGGCCGACACTCTTCAAAGCATGATCGATAAACCACCAACGCCTCTAGGCCGATACAAATCATGGCCGACACATTTCATGGCTGACACACCCCTCCTTGCCCAATACAGAGCTCCTCAAAGAAAGGCAAGGCCCAAACAAGGGAAAACATGGCCCAACAGAGCTTAACCAAGCCCAAGACAACTCAAGGCATGAGCCTAAACCTTCCTCTCAACTTAGAGGAAGCAAAGAGACAGAAGAACATCTCTCAAGGTGACAAACTTGCCTATCAACCCTAACTTAAGTTATTTTGCAAGTAGCACCTCCAACACTCAATAAAACACAAGCAAACCCTAATCACCACTAAAGGTGATTATCAAGCAACTAAGCACAGGGGTTAGGCAAAACAAATAGGATAAAACCAAAATGGAGGTCAAGGTCCTTACAGTTCTAGCTTTAGGAAACAAATTCCCAAGCCTACCCTACATCATCTGATCGTGGAAATCTACACTAGGTTTCTTGCCATCCAAAAGTTGGAGAGCACCCTAACCCCATGCACAAAAAGGTGGAAACCATGGTGGAGGAATGAATCCAAGTTTACATCTCTTCCCACATTTTCCTTATAGGTGAAAAAACAATATGAAAGACTTTGAACAAAATAATTACCTCCACGAAACCCTCTCATATTTCCCAATCTAGAACACTTTATGTGAAACCTGCCACATAAAGTTGAACTTTATCAGACCGATGTCAGAAAATGTCATTGCTTTTGGAATTTTCAATTTTAAAAAAATTATATTTGTCATATTATGTGCTACTTTCAAAATTAATGTTGAATTCAAAGACCCATCCTTTTTGTTTGTTGTTACCCTTGTGGTCCTCATTGGAAAGATGACCAAGCCTGTCACATGCATAACAAATGCGATGGTCTCCAAAATAAATTTCTTATTATGAATGGGATGCTTGCCTTTTTTTGATATATTGATTGGACTTAGGATTGGAATTTTTTAGTTTCTTCTTGGGTTTCAAATCATCTACTAGGTTGATAGAGGTTTTGGCCTTAACATCCTTTTCCCTATGATGAAATTTAGTTTGAAGGAATTTCACTTAGGAGGATATTGTTAAAACACCATGAATATGATGAAGAGACTTTGCAAAGTCCTTCTATGATTGATGGAGCCTTTCAGTTAGGGTTGTCACTTGCACATTCTCCTCAAGCTTATAACCACTAGCAATAGATTTGAGATGCAATTTTGATACTCAAATACTTGGGCTGGAATACACTTATTACCCACAATGTAAGGAGTGGGATCCAAGAACCACTTCCTTCTAGAAATAAAAAGGAAACATCCCTTGAACCAAACACCACATAAAATTTTTCACCAAAGGGACGATGACCAATTCATTCAACATGTATGTATCAATACACAATAAGTAGCAGCAGAAGAGAACTTTATCTAACTATTGCAAAGCTTGATATCATTATACATCACCACAACGCACATGGGTGAGTCAAAAAGGAAAACTATCTTAATCAAACCAGGATCAGCCGAGGGTCATCTAACCATCTCTATTAAGTCTCCCAAAAAGCCAAGCTACAAAAGGTTGTTGTATAAGCCTACCTTGCTTATCCTCTCCTTGATCTAAACCTAGGGATGGAAGCATACCCCACAAAAAGGAGAAGAAAAGGAAAACATCAGCAAAGGATGGTATGTGCATACTAAATAGAAAATTGAGCAATATAAGAAACAAATGACATCAAGAATAAAGGCTTCCCATCCAAGAGAAAAGTACTACCCAAAAGGGCATAAAAGAAAGAACATTAATAACAAGATAAATAAGAACAAAAGATAAGTTCAAAGCATCCATGTGTTTCACATGTGAAAACACTAGAATAATATATCATGTAGGTAGGAAATACACATCTACCAAAAATGTAGAGCGAGCAGGGCCTTGCATACATCTGCTCTATAATAGGGCGGTCGCACGTTCTGTCAACATCTACCGAGTAGGAATTTTCACATCTGCCATAATTTATAAATATGCAGGAATTTTCACATCCAGATTTATATCAGGGAATTTTCACATTCACATAAAAGCACATTCAACATTATACTAATAGTCACCACATGATGCATACCAAAAGATAAACAAGAATAAAAGAATAATGCGCCATAAAAGTAACATGCACTACCATGGTGGTAAAAGAAGCAACATCCACTACAAAGTGGACACATATCATCAAATAAGTCCAACATGCACAAAGCGTATGAAAAAGAGTCCAAGAGAATATCCATGATCACAAGATCTGTAACAAAATAAGATAGTTCACAAAAACTATGATTTCAAAAGAAAAGACATTGTGTATAGGCTAATGTCAATAGGACCAAGAGAAGGATAATATAGGTTAATTTCTTAGCATAGAATATAGGGGATTAAAACATACCTATCTTTAGATTCTACTCTATCCAAATCCAAGTCTAAGTCCAAGCCTAGGCCTTCAAAGAACCTGTTAAGCATATATGTAGATTTTCGATCAATTTTACATTGATTATTAAAACCTAAAAAAATCGCCCTATTCTTTACATGCAATTTAGGTTATAAAAATGATGCTATATTTTATTTTTCCTTTTTTTGAGTCCAAAACATATTTTATTATATTTTTATGACATACATATATTTAGTTATGGATTTTACAAATTATTATCTATTTAAGTGATTTCATTAAAATCACATATTTTCAAGATTAGATTCGAGAAACAAAACTAGTGCCATTAGATACCCCTTATTTTTTTAATCCAATGACTATTTATTTGTAATTTTTGGCCCAAAAGATAATTAGTTATGCATTTTAGAAATTTGACCAATCAGATAATTAGAAAATGCGACATAAACAAAGAAATTGCAAAAGAGAGGGAGAGAGAGAGCAACCATGTGACTTGGCCCTATCACACGTGGCCAAGTCACCCAGTCAAGGGTCAGGATGACTTGCGAGATAGCTAAAGGGAAAATGCGGTGAAAAGACAAATATGCCCCTGGCAAAAATGAAAATGAACTAAGAAGCGAGGGATAGAACTGGAAAAATATAGGGAATTTCATCCCCTTCTTCGGCCAAGCCATGAACAGTGAGAAACAAGCTGCTATTCATGCGTAAATTTGGGCAAATCGGCGTTCAATGATAACTCGAGAAACTAGAAGCATGGGAAGGAAGAGAAGAAGATGGAAAACTTACTACTAGGTGGGATTGAGCTGGGAAGTTGAGAAGAAAAAGCAATGCTCACCGCAAACCCAAGCCAAAATCTCAATCACCAGTGGTAACACATGCTATATGTAGAGGAATTGGGATGAGAGGAGAGTTTTGTAGGAGCCGAGGAAGGCTGGGGTAGAGCTATTTATAGATGGGGGTATAATTTAGGGTTCATATGTGGGGAGGTTCGAGAAGATTTAGATGAGATTCGGGAAAATCCTCAATTAGCAACAGCAAGACACAAGTAAGGTATGGTTTGGTGTGGAATCAGATAAGGAATATGTAGGAGAAGAAATTTCGGTTGGAGATGAAGAAGAGAGCGAGAAAACATGGATTTACCAGCTGCCTCGAAAGCATCTAGTTTCCCTTTCTCGGCTTGGATATGAGATGACTCCTGAGCCATATGATCAAGGGGCAAGTGAATCTCGGCCATTCAATTGTGCAAAAAAAAGAAATAATAGCATGTGATAGATAATTAAATCGGAATCATAGTCGAAATGGGATTCGAATAAAGTGGTGCATTAAATTCATTTGTATTTTCTCTCTCCTCTTTTGAAGGTGCAAATGAGTCCTTAATTAATTGGAATTTTGCATAGAGCCTATTTAAAGCATGTAGATTCTGATTATGTAGTTAGATTTACCTTTTAAGAACTTTTAATGTATTAAATAAACCAAATCCTATTTTCTCTTTCCTCATGGATTAATGACTTTAAGATTCTCCAAATTTCATGAAACTTCAAACACAAGTCATACTTAATGTGTTGGATACAAATTTGCCATCAATTTTACATGTTGGAGAGGTTTGTATATTTATTTAATATTTTGAAGGTTCTACACACTTTCTCTATCCTGATTTCATCTTTTAATCAAACATCTTCCAAATTGGATGAAAATTCACCCAAAGGCTATATTTATTATGTAAATTACAAATACAAGATTATTTTCCTCTTTTAAAGTCATTTATTATTTTATTTGATATTTTGGGGAAAACTTAGATCTTCTCTTTCCAAATTGAATTAAATAAATTATTATTATGTGAATAATGTGAAACTTAACTCCCAAGACAATTGGGACCCAAGGAACATGATTCTTAACTTAGGTTCCACTTTTGTGTTTCGTTTTAATGAGTTATGTCATAATTAATATTGGTGGCCGTTAATATCACATTATTTCTATTATTATTATTTCTCATCCAATTATGTTAGCATTATTTCCAAAATAATTATGTATGATTATTTGCATGAAATTTTATATAATTCATTATTATCTTATATGATATATTTTATATGTCTATTATTGGCCCAAGATTAATGTGAGAATATTGGGTTTCATTAGGGTGGTTTGTGCATGCATTATCTCATTAGGGTTATGCTAAACCTTATTTTGGCTAAGTCTAAAAGGTTAAATTTCTAGGGTAGGATATGATATCTAGTTTTTTACACACAATATCCTATTCATACCATTTAAGAAAAGATATTGTTCCTAACCCACAATCTTGTATTATAAACTTATTGTTCAAAGCTTGCCAAAACTCAAGGGCAGAAGGTTGCGTATGATAGATATCATAAACGTCGTCAGAAAGAGTGGAGGAGATCCTGTCATGATAAAAATGATATACTTCTTTGGGAATCATGGAAGAAGAAGATGGAGAAACGGGACACTATAATTTACAATCAGGGTATAAAAAACACTAGGAACAGAACTGACATATGGTTCACATACTTCATGTGGTGTGTGTTGGTATATTTGATTAGTTGGGATTAGGTCCATAGTATTTTCCATTATTTCTATTTTACCGCATATAGTCATTAGATCCTATATATAGGATACCCAATCCTCTTACTTCACTTACTAAAAACAAATTATTCAACATGTTATCATGAATCATGATTCTAACCCTACCCTTTCCTCTCCTCCCACCCACCGGTCACTGCCCCTCCCCAACCCCACCAACCCGCCACCACCCTCCCCCTTCCTCTCCTCCTCCTTTCTTATTGTGGCAGCCAACAGCCGAGGTGCCTAGTAATGCCTACGGTGCCCAACAGCAACAACGACCTGTAAGTAGCCCGATGACAATAGTTTCCCCAAGCTGCTGACCTCCACTAGTGGTTAGCGGCCACACACAACCATGAAAGCCTATCATTTTTAGGAACAACCCTCCAGATCCATCCACCACCAGTCCAGGTCACCACTAGATGTGGTCACTATTTGCACAATATTTCGAAAGACTCCTATCTTCTTTTCCTTCCTTCTTCTGAATGTTCTAGATCCAAACAATAGATATACACATATAAAAAGAACCAACTTCAAAAGATCTCGTGCTGATTTATAAAGCATCAAAACAAAAAGGGGAAAATATTTATTATATTATTACTCTCCATGTGCATTCCACAATCCACATGGTTGAGTGATTTTCTTAAAAATTGAGCATTTTATGTTCATCTTTCCGACCCTTCCATCAATCTATTTGTGCTTTGTATTTTCAATCGAGATCCATTCTGATAGTACTATTCCTCTTTCTACCAAATTAATTTCTAGTAGTCCTACTTCCTCCTACCAAGTTCCATTCCTATAGTGCTCCTCCTCCTTCTACTGAGTTTCTTTTCTGGTTGTATTTCTATTTTTCTCTTTTGTACCTTACTACATTCTACTACCTTTACTTTTTGTCTGTATTGTGCTTCTCATTCTGGTACTATTATTGTCATATCACAGGTGACATTGCTAGGCCAACTCGGCCATTAGGTATAATGATATTCCTAATTAACTACTGTCAAACTCAATGATGACAATTTTCTGCTATGGATGAATGTTGTTCAAATATTTCTAGAATCACAAGGTAAACTCAAGTCTATCACTGAGGACACCCTTGCCTTCGTGACACTTCCTAGACTGCAAGCAATACCTAAGATCTCTCCTGCCTTAGGGGTGCATGAATCCTGACATTACGGTCAAGTACATGTGGCACAAGTGCACCAAAATTATATGGGATGAGATGAAGTAGTTCTTCACTTAGGGGACTTTTGCTTGTACATCTACAATGCCATCAAAAAAATATTTTTTGAGCACCAAGGGATCGACTCCTGTCCAAATACAATGATACAATGAAGGCCCTATCCAATCAACTGAACATTTTCTCTCCAAGAACTTCTACTTAGGTCATCAAAGAGAGGAAAATTCTCCTTGCTAGGCTCTTTTTCAACATGATTCATCCTCATTTGTCTATTGCTCGATATCTACTCATAGTTGGTGTGACCCTTCCATCTGTGGACTAGGCATATGCATGCCATGACTAGTCTACAATGCTTGCTCCTCGCATCTCTCCTACTGCTGCATCTGAACTTCCATCAACAATGGTTGCGGCAGCCAGTGGCTGTGGTTGTAGATGAGGCCAATGTTGAAAGTACACTTATTGTGGAAAGTTGCAGCACACTAAAGATGCATGCCACTTGAAGCATATCTATCCAACACACCATAGGAGAGGACGTGGCAAGGGCTCTTCCCATGTCATCTAAGCACCAACAAACATCTGTTAAGCATTTGCCCCATCAATTGTTCTTGCATCTACTCCACCACATGCACCTTCCCCATCTTCTCAAACTTCTCATGTCTCATTTTTTGAAAGACGAGTGTGAATGCCTTCTTCAAGCTGCACAATATTATGGGGATTCTCCCTTCACAACAACATTATTACATATGCCTATTCTGATTGGCAAGTCGGGCATTTACCTACTAGAATTTCTTCTTCCTACCTAGTCTCCACTTCTTAAGGTAAAATTGGATCGTCCATGCTTGATTCCAATTCTAACTAGATTACGGATCCGGTTGCATTATGACATATGACCAATATGGCCCATCTTTAAACTACATCCAATTCATTTATCCTCACTTATCTATCACCATGGTGGATGGGTTAGTTAAACAAATAAATTGGTTGGTCCTATTTATATATCTTCTAACATCAACTTCAATGTTGTCCACTTTGTTCCAAACTTCCATACAATTTAATGTCTATAGAAAAAAAGATGATTCTCTCTAGTGTTTTGTAAATTTGGGTCCATATGATTTTTTAATTATATTGGAGGAATTTGATGATGATTGGGTAGATAGTATGCCATGGTGATCTCTACTACTTCTTCGCCCCACCCTCTAGCCTACCATGAGCCCTTTTTGCCACCATGCCACTTCAACTGCATCTATGTCATGGTGATTTAACTTTAGACAATAGGACCAATATGCCCCATGACCCTTTATCCTACACCATATTCAGGGCTAGGTTGACGACATAGAAATTAGCTTCCAGCATGCTATGTGCCTTCACATGACCACTAACCATCCTACTCACTTACCATTGTTGTCCCTACAAAAGGCCACAATAAAAAGTTTGTTCTTTAAGAAGGTAGCATCAATATTTATCTTCAACTAGTTCTCTAATGGCCTTCTCCATAGAGTGTCTTTCTTATGTGATACTTCTTTATACTTAGTTTGCATTGCCTGTCTAGGTAGGGATATTTACTTCTTTATGAAGTTTACATGTTGATTCATTAGTCTCTTGACATTTTTAAGAATCTCGACATTCCTATTGATCTAGATGTACTAACATCCTATTATGAACATAGCTTCATGTCTTTTGATATTTGTACTCAACCAGCCTTAGATATTTGTTTCCTTAAAGTAATGGTTATGGTCTTGAACCTTTAGTAGCCCATCCCAAATAACCTTGGCATGTGCGCAGTCATGTAGAGTGTGTAACGTTGATTAAACCTTGGTACTACACTATGAGAATTAACTATCAATGCTCATATGATGGGCTGCATGCCAAATGTTGGTGAGAATTGCATGGTGACCAACAAGCCTAAAAATATCTTCACACTTGCTGCCACCCTGGCCTTCCATATTAACATAAAATTGCCCTCTACTTTGATGTCTTTCTGAGTTCTGATAATCCGATATGTGTTTTTTTTATAGTGAACACGCCTAACTCTATATGACACCAAGCACATATATATTTTGTGCCCTCCTTGGAAGGGATAGGCATAGATTTTATGCGTTAGACCAGAAATTTAGGGAACCTTTCAACTATAAAGTTATGATCACAATCTTCATTTTTTTTCAACATAATGGATACTTGTAAATCTTTCCAAACCTAAAGGGTATCTTTTTTGTTCATCGTGTTCAAGATAATGTCAATATGACACCACTTATTTGACCACACATTAATGTCATTGCCACTGATTGGGGCCATATAAAAGTTGTCGAGGATGAAGTCTTTGTAAAAAATTTCCTCTTTGCCTAATATTGAAGCATTAAGTGCCTTATTGGGAGAAAATTTATCATACTTACTCTTCAATCCTAGGAACCATGGATACATCCTATTGATTCTCAAGTCCCTGCCATGTTTTGTGATTTAGGCCATGTTCCATTGATGCATAGTCTTTATGCCTAGTCCCCTCGATCCATTGTTACTTGTTACCTTATTCCAAGGCACCATTAACAATGGGTGCAACTTGTGATTCCCACCCTTCATAAAGGTACGAATGTTAACATCAATCTGATCACAAATCTTTAGTGGAAGGGCATTCGTCTGCATCACATAGCTATGTTTTGCAATCATCATAGATTTAGCAAGGCACACCTTGCTCGCGAGTGAGAGAGTTTTATCTTATAAGTGTTATTGATACTACCTTGATCAATGTCTTTTTATAGGTATTATACCTGACTTTAGAATGTAGGAGAGGGACTCTAACATATTTACCCAAATCAATAGTTTCATTGAATCTTCTTCTTATGCAAATATGTCTTCTTGTGGCCTTTGGGATGCTAGAAGCCAAACATATATTAATTTTGTTTACTATAATGGTCTGGTCGAACACTAACTAAAATTGTTTGAGGTAGTCAATAATGCAATTCATCTGATTGGGCGTGGCTTTAGCAAATAGAAACATATCATTAGTGAAACAGAGGTGTCAAATGTATGGGTTGTTTGTTGAAATCTTCACTGGGGTCCATTTCTTTTCAGTAACCAGTTCCTTAATGTGTTGGTTAGTCTCTCTAAATATATTACAACTAGATAAGGAGAGAGTGTGTCTCACTACCGGAGAACCCTTGTAGCTTTGAAAAATCCAACAACTTTCCTATTCCATACGATGGAGGCTTGTCCAGTTGAAATTTAGTTCATGAAGTATGAGACAACGGAGTTGGGGATATCCATCTTCTCTGGCATGTCCTTGATAAAAATCTATACCATTCTATCGTAAGATTTATATAGGTCTACCTTGATGGTCATGATTCTAGAAAAATTTCTTCTCCTTATATTTTGGATGATGTCCTGCACCACAACAATGCTGTCAGAAATCTGCCTTCCAATTATAAAGGCTCTTTGATTCGGGGAAACCTAGTCATCAAGGAACCTCTTGAGTCTTCCTACAATCACCTCAGAAGTAACTAAGGTTGTCAAAGATATTGGTCGTAAGTGCTAAATACTTTTTGGTTTGGGAATTTTAGGTATGGGAACTATATTGGAATCACACATATAAGCATCTAGTTGCCATCTAGAGTCACCTCCACTATGGTGCATTGAAGTGAACTCACTATAGTTTGCTAATTTACTAATAGGAATTTTTCATCAATCCCATCTGGCCCTGCCACATGTGTGGATTAGATGACTACATGATGTTCCAGATCTCCTCCTATGGAGGGTACTCTGTAATTGTATTCCAATGTGCAACATATAGGGGCTTGAAATTGTACAAAAACTCTTTGATTTTCCTACAGTGATTGTTGTGAAGAAGTAAGGTGTTTTTTGAAGTGGTCAAAGAGAGTCACCTGAATAAAATCTTCTTATGTTATCTAGTTTCCTACACCATCTCTCAACATAGTGACTGTATTTTGCCAAAGTCTTTGTTTCACAACAACTAGGTAGAAGTTTGTATTGTTATCCCCGTTGGATAACCAATTTATGTGGCTCTTCTGTTTTAGGTCCTCCTCCTCCTCCTAATTTAATATATTATCGTATTGTGTCAACATTTATATATAGAAATTGCTTGTTATTTCATCTTAATGATCAATAAGGTTAGATTGGAGAATATCCAAGTTCCTTATAACTCTCTTCGTCTCTGTCCCAATTTGCCTATTTTTGTTTGAAGCCCATCTTGGGATCTCACTCTTTACCTTAGTGAGGGTGGTATTGAAATCCCTCACTTGTCTCTGATATGTTCTTCAACATGGTTTGGAAATCTATGTCCTTCGACCAGGAGCCCTCACAAAGAATCTATTCTCAGTTTGTTTCTTTGCCATGCGTGCACCAAAACTGGGTAGTTCTCTGACTCTAGGTAGGTGCTCCACCTTGAAATAAGGGTATTGAGTTAATAATTCTATGTTGGATATTGCATAATCTAGTTAATCTTGAAGCCTCCCATGGATGTAAGTGTGCCTGGTTCCTGCAAAACCCAGGTTGTTCATTCCAACCTCTAGTAGGGTATTACTAAAGAGTTTTTCTTCTGTGTGGTTGTAGTGCATGTTGACGTATTCTTCCTGAGGGTGTAAAGTGGTATTAAAATAGTCGACTATATGCCACAATTTACTGAATCATTGACCCATGCCAACGATGTTCTTCTAGAGTAACTTACGGGAAGGAGGATGCAGATTGGCATAGACATATTTTATGATAGTTTTCTCATTAACTAGGAAGATAATGAACTATCTATGGTTGTTGATAATCCAGGCAGTGCAGTCATCATGTTTCCAATAGATCCATATGCCACCAACAAATCCTCATGCCTTCACAAAATGAGAATTAGTGAAGCCTAAGTTTTTGATGGTAGTTGTGACGATCCGAAAACAAATCAATCCATTACTAGTAATAGTTGCAGAATAACCATAAATAGCAGATTAACAAAAATCACTAAGAATTAAAACCATTTTGCAAGGAGATCCAATACCAGGAAACTCTTACTAAGAGATCCAATTCTTATATATATCATGATTCACGTAGTACATGCATTATATTATCTCATTTCGAGGACAACATATAATAGTTGCTCTGTCAAAACATATATTGAAGCAACATAAAACCTCGAGATATACAAGTAAAAATATCAGATTGTTCATAAAACCACTACGTACTGACTCCAAGGACCTGAGAATACAGAGACGACACATAGGACTTCTATCTACAAGACACGACAGATAGTACACTCAACCTGAGTTGTTACTGTTGTCTCAACTGTTGTTCTCCCTCTATAGTAAGGTCTCTACCTCCTCGTGAACGTACACCTAAAATTTATGGATCCCACAGGGTGAGACAATTGTCCCAGCAATAGATATAACGCTCTACCAACCATATTATTATCACAGTTAAGCAGTATAAAACTGAGCAGAGGTTCTTTTATAATAACAAGCAGGATTAATCACTGTATAAACAAGATAGAGTAATCTCTTTACTGAAGAAAAATGATGCATTTAACCAAGGTAGGGTAATAAACCATCTATCTACTTTATAAGGAATGTAAAGAAACATAAATAACATCTATCAGCTAAGATGTATAACTAAAGTGTACATCAACCAATGTTTTCCGTATTCGATCCTTAAGCAAATATGCTACATGGATGATTACATTTTAAAGTCACACTTATGCCTCGAGGATATGAAGTATACCGTTCATGCTCCAACCAACCAGAAACTTCTCATAAGTCAGTACCATACAAGGTCAATGGAAGAGTCGGCTACCACGACCTCTCCCATCTCAGTCAGTACGAGACCACTGGCAGTGACATCTCGTGTCAAACTGCCAAAAGAGCATGCCAGGGTATAGTGGCATCTTCGCTCAGAGCTACAGTGACAACATGCACTCTCTTAGGGGAACAAAAGACACACAGTCATCCCCAATCATAAAATCACTGAGTCATGGCATATAGCCATCCTCTAAGCCACAGGCCAGTTCACCGTGCTCATCACTGAGTCTAAGACCGCAGTCGCACTCGAGCCAGGATATGGCATATAGACAATCCCCTTTTTTTTAGTTCATAAGGGGATCGACTCACAAATGGCCGTTCAAGCTTACACCCCCGCATATTAAAAAATATGTGCTCTAGGTTATCCTATGTGAAAAACCCATTTCACCATTTCAGCAAATCTTGATGCTGAAGGATCTATGTTCAGGGCAATGTTATGGTTTCTAATGATATATTAAGTGCATGACAATATTCTTTTAGCATCAAACAAGTTATACGCATCAATCACAAACAAATGCTACAAAGAAAGGTGTAATACATCTATGAAGTACTTTCCTAATCTTTGGAACACATTTAGATACATAACACTTGGGATCTCAGTCCCTTATCATATTACTGGGGATTCTTATCCCTTAATCATTATTATCATCATGATTATATGATCTGGTTATTCAACCCTTAGTTCATCACTGAACAATGTCACCTCTTATTAGGTAACCATTACCTCTAGGTCCTCAGACCCAGATATATATCACACTTGTTGCACAAGTATTTCACATGGCTCACAAGGCCCATTAAACATCTTGTCACCTCTCACTAGGCAACAACTATTCAAATGGATCACAAAGCCCATTAAACATCTTATCACCTCTCACTAGGAAACAACTATCTTTTAGGTCATCAGACCACGTAAACATTATACTTATTATACAAGTATTTAACATATCTCACAAGGCTTATGCAATAAGAGAAATACAACCTTCCCATTATTAGGGTTAGGGTTTCCCTTTATAGCTGGATAGGGTTTCAGGTTTATATTATCAATCCAAACACTAATTCAATGCTCCACACATCTAGGAGCATATATTGATATCATAAGTATTCAATAATACTTATTTATTCTCATCATTTATCATTAAATGAGTATCAACACAAAGTATGAGTTTCTCTCTCATACTCACTAGGATGTTTCTTACATCATACTTTATGCACTTGTATTAACCCTTTCTCAAGGTATATTATCCTACACTTATCAAAGTGCATTAAACTCATTACATATTAATGTAACAATTGGCATGACACACTTCATGTGTTACTCATCCAAGTATATTCGATTTAAGGTGCATCAAGGTGTATCAACCTTGAGGTGTTGGATGTGATATTTATCAATGCCTTGATGTATCACTTCCCTCATCACTTTTAACTTACTTAAGTTCATCAACTTATCTTGTATTAGGGTATTTCCCTTCTTAATACTTTATGCACTAACTCATCACATTTATCCTGTAGTGTATTGGCCATAAGTCACACATTTGAATTATCCAACTATCATCAAGTGATATGGACTCATCTCGAGTTAAGGCATTGTTGATCTAGGGTTGACCATTATCAACCACTTTAGGGGTTTCATCTATCAAGGTATTAACCACACCAGTACTTGGTGTTACACTCATCACTCCTAAGAGTGTTTTACCCTCAACTTTACAAGGTGTATAGGTTGAATCATGTATGACAAGTTGAACACATGTATTGGGTTAGGTGTATATTGAGCTAGACATCATCATATCCCTCATACCCTTACCCATCAAGGTATCAACCTTACCAATCATATGGTGTATCAGCTTCACCCTACATAAGTGTAACATACTCACCTCACTTGAAGACATTGGCCACACCATACTTTAGTGTATTGGCTATCACATGTTCTAGGGTATTAAGCACCTTACCACTTTTGTCATCTAGTGTGTTGGGTTACCCACTATATTGTTTTAGAGATGTGTGCTCAACACCATGTCGTCCAAAAGGTGTATGCTTAACCCAATGTCGGTTTAGAGGTGTATGATTTCTTACCATATCACTTTAGAGGTGTATGTGTGCTTACCATATCAGGCAAGAGGTGTATGCTTGCTTACCATATCACTTTAGAGGTGTATGTGTGCTTACCATATCACCTTAGAGTTGTATGCTTGCTTACCATATCACTTTAGAGGTGTATGTGTGCTTACACTATCACCTTAGAGGTGTATGTGTGCTTCACACCATATCTAGAAAAGAGATGTGTGGGTTCTTCACACCATATCAGGCAAAGAGGTGTGTGTCTGCTCCACACCATATCGGGCAAAGAGGTGTGTGTGTGCTTCACACCATATCGGGAAAAGAGGTGTGTGTGTACTTCACACCAGATCAGGCAAAGAGGTGTATGCTTGACCTTATATCATCCAAGAGATGTATACTACATTACCATATCGTGCAAGGAAGTATAAACTCATATCCATATCTATTGTGGTATAGGTGCATCATCATATCGGGCAAGAGGTGCTTGCTTATGTGCTTGAACCTGATATCACTTTATAAGGTGATACCATCATCTTCAAGCTCTAGACCTTCGTTCTACTTGTTATAGTACAAGGATAATAGGTCTAAGAAACTACTAGAACTCATAGATATATCAAGTATTCAAGAAACGTTCAGAATTGAAAGTAGATCATCAAATATAGCAAGAAAGATGGTGAATAATAACATGTTTTGGTTCAAGTTATATAAACCGCATTAAGAACAACATCAAAGCTCCAAGATCCAATGCTCCACGTTCCTAAGGTTGAAGATGACTTATCAAAAGTCCAAGGATTGTTCACAACTACTTCATATACAAGGAATGACCATAGTTAAGAACTTGGTGAAGAAGAAAAGAAAGGAAGACTATAACCCTAGATCCATGCTTCAATCCAAGGTTGAAGACGATCATGGACTCACCTTAGGGTTAAGACTTGAGATCCTTCTTGCTCTTTATCACCTTGCACATTACCTCACTACTCATGCACAATATGCCCTCACTTGTGTCCGATATCTCCTTTACTTGTGGCCAATATCACTTCATTTGACATATATCAACTTGTTATGGCCGATATCAACATGCTATGGCCGATATCAATTGCTATAGTCGATACCTGTAACGTCCCCACATTCCGGTAACCCCCAGTTAAGGGAGACCGAGAGGTCGGTGCCGTTATCCAATTTCCGGATCAAGGTTCAACAATTAATTGATAACGATTATTAAATCCTACTAGACATTGAAAAGTTGAAAATAAATTTTTTTGCATACCTTTGAAAATTTTGGATTTCTAAACTTCTATCCATGACTGGGACTAACTAACTAATCCTCCTTGGACTGTAATTCATGTATTTCACAATATGATGATTTACTGTCTGTTCTTTTTGTTTCGTACCTAAAACACCGACAAATAAAATGTCGGTCAGCCAAAGCTGGTATGTGGGGGAATTCACTAATCATGCAATTATCCATAACAATGTATTGCATTCAATTATCAATTAACAAACAATATTATGTTTAAGTATAACTACACGATCCATGTGTACCCTATCCCCTGCGCTGTCCCTGTAGTGGACCTGGATACTACCTCCCTTATGGTAGATTCCCATTATACCCCTCATGACTTCACCTAATAGGTGAATCAATTTCTAGGACTGAGTCACATGGCACTACCCATAGGTAGCCCACTCCTTAACTCATGGTATGCTAAGAGTCTCATGGAACTACACATGTGTAGCCCAGTTTCTAGCTCATGATACCCTAGACCTTGCTCTAGGTTATCCTTAGCCTTTGCATAGCCACAGGGGTAGGCTCGGATCTAGATAGTTATACATATATACTCATAGTGATAGTCATAGTCACTCTATAGTTGCATGAATTAAAACATCCAACAGTTATTTCAAGCCATGAGGGAAACGTCGATAAAATCCTCGGAAAACTAATCGGGATAATCATAAGCGTAACCACATACCTCTTATTGCAGATTCGATTACAGAATTAACTTGTAGAGAGAGAAAATCCAATCAATCAAGCAAATTGCCAAAAACCCTGAAATAAAAGTACAAGTTTACTTTTATTAATATTTACCCAATTTCATCATATCCCTTAGGGTTTCTATCCCAATTTTAGGGTTTCCTTGGAAACTAGGGTTTTGCCTTCATTCTTAGTTATCATGAACCCTAATTCCTCAAAATCACTTAAAAACATTAAATTCTCTCCTTTTAAAACTCCTAATAGTCTTAGGATCAATATTTAGTAATTTACTTCCTTAATCCAAAATAACATTGTTTTACCCTAAATTAGGGTTTCCATATACATCACCCTCCATTCATAGATATAAACCCTAATTTAGCCATATTTATATTCAAAACGAATGAAAACTTCATATTATTAATTAACAGGTTGATAATCCTCAATTTAACCCATTAAGTTATAAAGAATCATCCTTTATATGCAATTAAGGTTTCTAATTACTTTTCAATACGCTTTTCTTTCAAATCAAGGCAGTTTTGCAAAACGAACTAGAATCAGGTTCTCCAATTATTTTTATCAGGTTCCTTGCATTTTTCTACCCAAATTTCATATATAGAGTTTCTTCATTGGATAATCCTAGCGTTTTCTATTAATTTTGCAAGGAAAAGCTATTTTCTGTAATTTCGATCAGAGAGGAGATTTACTGAAATTTTGTGGCTGTTTGATTGGTGCGCCTATGGTTCGCACCTGGATCCAACGCTCATTGTCGATCAGCTCCACTAACTGGTTTGTATGCCCTACTACTCACTGTTGATCGTCGGATCTCAATCGAACGCCTCGCGTTCACTGGTTCCACTAAGTCAGATGCGCGCCCTGCCCCTTTCGGCTGATATGTTGGATCGTGCTTGGGCTCACGATGGTCCCATGATCTAGGGCCGCTGCTCATCACCTTCATCTTCTTTTGTTCTTCGAATCACGTGGCAGTGCCGCGGATGGAGCTCGTCGGAGCAAGGGTAATCGAGAGAGGGTGAGAGCTTAGAGGGTTAGGAAGTAGCCGCCTGAGATCATGAGGGTGAGAGCGATCAATAGGGGGTCCTATATATAGGCTGTGGGAGACTCTCTTAGGGTTTCTAACCCCTCCGTAAAACCTTCTTTCAGCCCAATTGGGCGTTTTGGGTATATTCGATGAAAGTCGGCAAAACCTGGGTCTAGACCCTTCGCAAAGGTCTCCCGAACCTAATGGGACAAAAATCCCAAGTGCACATGCACTGCAGTGATCGGAAAAATGAGGGGAAAAATCCCCTATAAGCTCTGAGTCCGTGTCCCTCTGGGACTCTTGGCGATGAGTGGCACATGTTGGATCAAGATCCAACGACCCTCATCTCGCCCGCTTTTGCAAAAGGAAAATCAATTTACTAATATTCGAATTACCTTCCCAAATTAATGATAACTTGGAAAAATCATAACTCCCAATTCTTAACTCTGTTTTTATTCAAAATTTGAGGAAAGATCGTTCATATTTTTATCTCTCATCATACAAAAACTGAATTCATTATCTTAAAAATTGGTTCCTTTTCCTTAGTTTCAAGAAAACACCCTTTTATTTATATTCTCCTCATATTCTTTATTTCCCTTGCTATTATATAATTATGCTGAGTTCCTTGAACCCCAAGGAACCCTTATAACTCGAAATTCTACTTTTGGGAAAATATCTTCTAGCCTTTTAATCATCCTTTATCCATTTTCTTATATTTCCATTATCCCATTGAATTCCTTTTTCATTTCTCTTTCTTTTTCTTTCAATTGGGCTTAATGGACAATAAGGCCCATCAAGAAAGCATGCAAGGCTATTATTCACGAAATTCATTCAAATAAAACCATAAAATCAAACATTGATCTTATTTATCTTTTAAAGGAGATTCACAAATCTCATTACATGTTTTGGAAAATGAGATTATAACATCCTCCCCTCCATGCAAGCGTACTATCTCTCTAATATACAGCTCAGCTAAGTATGACACTTTGGTAGTGGTTTTTAGGGCAAGGAAGTGTGCTGACTTGGTAAGGCGATCTACCGCAACTCATATCGCATCATGACCTTTCTTGGTCTGGAGTAGACCCACCACGAAATCCATGGTGATCTGCTCCCGTTTCCACTTTGGGATCTCTATAGACTTTAAAAGTTCACCGGGTCATTGGTGTTCAACCTTCACCATTTGGCACGTAAGACAACTGGCTACATAAGCTGCAATGTCTCTCTTCATTCCTGGACACTAGAAAAACCTCTACATATCCTTAAACATCTTGGTAGTTCTTGGGTGCACTGTGTATTTAGAAACATGAGCCTCTTGTAGGATGTGTTCCTTCAACGGTGAATCTTCCGGAACCCATACACGATTCTCAAAATGGATTCCTCCGTCTATTCCCAAAGAAAGATGGGTCTGAGGCTTCTGCATCAAGCCTTTCATCCTGTCAAGTCCTCCACTGGCCAACTGTGCTGTGACAATCTCACTCAACAATTCAGACTGTATCTGGATGTTGGCTAAACAAACTCGATCATCTAACAGTTGAGGTGACCATTCCACCAGCTCTTCTAAGCTCTTCCACTGACTGGACAACACCGCTGCACACCTGAGCTGTTTCTGACTCAAAGCATCGGCTATGACATTCGCCTTCCCTGGATGATAGGCAATGGTGAAGTCGTAATCCTTCACGTACTCCATCCATCATCGTTGTCGTAGGTTCAAGTCTTTTTGCATCAGTATATACTTCAGGCTCTTATGGTCAGTGAAAATTTCAAAAGTAGCACCATAAAGGTAATGCCGCCAAATCTTCAGGGCATGGATGATAGCAGCTAACTCCAGGTCGTGTGTCGAGTAATTCACCTCATTGGGCTTGAGTTGTAGGGAGGCATATGCAACCACATGCCGATTCTGTTCTAACACACAGCCAAGTCCCATCTTTGATGCATCGGTGAAAATCATGCAACCATCATTACCTGATGGTAGAGTCAAAACTGGTGCATTGGTCAGCTTCTCTTTTAGCTCCTGGAAACGAGCTTCACAAACATCAGACCACACAAACTTCACATCTTTCCCAGTCAACATGGTCAAAGGCAAGGCAGTCTTTGAGAAATCTGCGATGAAGCACCGATAATATCCTGCTAACCCCAAGAAGCTTCGAATCTCGGAGGGGTTCTTTGGTGCTGGCCAGTCTCGAACCGCCGACACTTTAGCTGGATCCACGACGATCGTTCCTCCTGAGATGATGTGTCCAAGGAACATGACTCGGTCTATCCAAAACTCCTTGATATCTTAAGAAAGTAGAAGTTCCCATAGAACTTCTGCTTTCTTAAGATATCAAGGACTTTACTTAGGTAGTCTCGGTGTTGATCTAAATCGTCTGAATAAACCAATATGTCATCCATGAACACTATGAAAAATGAGTCAAGGAAGGGTTGAAACACACTATTCATAAGGTTCATGCATACACTGGGTGCATTGGACAACCCAAAAGGCATAACCACAAACTCATAGTGGTCATACCAGGTCTGGGAAGCTATTTTCGGGATGTCCTCACCCTTGACTCTCAACTGGTGGTAACCCGATCTCAAGTCGATCTTGGAAAAGACTCGAGCCGACTTCAACTGGTCAAACAAGTCATCTATCTGGGGTAAAGGGTATTTGTTCTTAATGGTAGCCTGGTTGATCATTTGGTAGTCTATGCACAATCGGAGCGAACCATCCTTTTTCTTTACAAAAAGAACTGGCGCTCCCCATGGTGATGTGATAGGGCGGATAAAACCCTTATCCCACAATTCCTGCAATTGCTTCTTTAAGTCGAGCAACTCAGCAGGGGCCATCCTATAAGGTGCTCGGGAAATAGGGTTTGTACCATGGGCTAGCTCTATGGAGAAATCTACCTCTCTTTCAGGAGGAATCCCAGGTAGATCATCTGGGAAAACATATGCATAGCCCCTAACTACCTCTATTTCTTCTAAGGGTTGCACCTTGGGTTTTGACTCGGTGACTACTGCAAGGAAACCTTGACACCCTGTACTTATCATATGCTCTGCCTTCACGACTGACACATACAGGCTGGTGGTGGCATCTTTCCTACCCCTAATGACAAAAGGTGGGTGACCTGGTTTCTTAATGGCCACTTTCTTCTCCCTACAATCAATGTTGGCCCTATAAGTATAAAGCCAATCCATGCCAATGATTACATCAAAATCATTCATGTCAAGAAGGATAAAGTATGTAGGAAATTCACGATCTCGATATTTCACAGGTATCACCGGAGTTTTCAAAAGGGAAGTAAAGATACGGCCACTCGGGGTTGTAACATCTAAGACATACCCTAAATCCTTGATATCCAAACAAAGCATAGATGCAAGATTTCTCGAAATGAAAGTATTAGTAGATTGTTAATGCGTCGCTTAGCACTTACAATCACTAAGATAATTATCCTAGAGTTTAATCCTTTTTCAACTTTCCGATTAAGGCTAGTATAGAAAGGGTCGATCCCACATGACAACTTTTTAAGATTGTTTCTTTTATCCCAATTATTTTGAAGAACTAATTTATTATTATTTTTTTATTTTCAGATTTAGAACGGAAAGTAAAAGTCGGGTTGGAGGTTTGATTGATTACACTAAAATAAGAAATAAACATAAAGTAACAATGTAATAACAAGAATTTATTTTGCCCCTGTCACAAGGGAAAGAAACAATTGTTAGCACAAGTAGACTATTGGAAAAAGACTAGAAGTAAAGAAAGCAAATCAACGAAGGTTGAAATCAAAGAGAGAGAATCAAGGCTCGTAGAGGTTTTCACCACCTTAGCCTAGGTGATAACAACTAATTCTTAAGTGACGATTCAATGAAGGTTTGCGAATTTAAAAACTCATAAGAGATAAACTCGACATGAGCCCATTGGTCTTGGTGCTCATGCTTCCTAGTTTATCATCCTAAAAGACGAAAATCCACAGTCATATCAAAACGTCTATGCAATTGATTTTATTGTTCTAAATCCGGATTTCCATGGTCATTTCCATCCGGATTAACGTAGGATCCGAAGATCAATTGTTAATTAAAATCGATTACCATCTAGTCGTTTAAGAAAAAGTCATTAAAGCCATGGCTAAGGGGTTATTCCCCTTGCCTCGATAGAAGTCTACTCACTCATGCTTCTAGAGAAAAGGGAGATGGAGGGAAGAAGAGTTCTAGCCATAGTCTAGTCTTACTAAAGGATAGTTCCTTTGGCTAGAGTCAATGAA
Source organism: Alisma plantago-aquatica (assembly GCA_963693085.1). Taxonomy (NCBI): domain Eukaryota; kingdom Viridiplantae; phylum Streptophyta; class Magnoliopsida; order Alismatales; family Alismataceae; genus Alisma; species Alisma plantago-aquatica. The sequence goes on along the minus strand of OY856412.1, from coordinate 599,240,252 downwards.
ATGGCCGACGCTTAATCCCTTGCTCCAGTCCACGGAAGAATAATAGGAAGAAGAAACTAGATCTAAATGAGCAAAGTAAAAGAACAACAATTGAAAGAAACACTTGGCTTACAAAAACTATTCTTTATTGATGGAAAGAACAATAACATAAGAACACCAGAAGATTGCTCAGAAATCCCGTACAAAGATGATACAAAAGATGATGTTTGGGAGGAGGAAGTGCCCTACCTTTTATAGGATAAGGAGGGGTAGGCTATCCAAAAAGGGGGGGGGGATAGAGGGAGCTATCCTTTTGAATTTTCAAGATTTGGTCAATAGGAATTTGATAGACTTTAATTGTCTTGACCATGTAACTCTCTTCAATGCAGATTCCCGCAGCAGTGGATTCGAACATATTTCGCTTCTGTAGAAAGCACAAAAGCGGCCCAAGTAATAGGATATTCTTTTAGGAAATTAAATTTCCTTTCCATTGAATACTTTTACACTCAATTTGGACTTTAGATGTAAGAGTTATGTCACTTTTGGTGACAGATATACAATAATTACAGGACTGCTGCAAATTGTGCAATTTATACTCCAAAAATATTTATCCCATTTCATACAAAATCCAAGAAAATATAATAAAATTATTATTGAAGAGAAAAATATAATATAATGTAATTAATTATAAAACTAAGAGAATAAAAAACAAAACAATCATAAAAAGATATCTAAAAGATGCAAATAAAAGTGATGAAAACACATTTATCAAAATACCCCAGACTTGAATCTTTGCTTGTCCTCAAGCAAGTAAAATCTCAAATAAAGTCCAATTTATACTCCCAATATGCCATCCTCACCTAAATAACATCACTACAATCCTCACCTCCAAATTTTGGCCAAGTGACCCGATCTCCTAGAACCACATAGCATAAAATTCTATATTCCCTATCAAAACAATTGTCAAATCTAGCTTATAAAATAAGAATTTGTAGAAAAATAAGCATCTCTTACTTTCGCTTTGACACTTAATTTTTTATTACTCTTTTTTTTTAAGTTATTGCACAAGAATAGGACGAATTTGGGGGTTTGAAAACAAAGAAAGAAGTGATGAAAATATATAGATCCCTCCTCTATCGACTCGGGATATGAATTTATGGAGTTGTGGCTACATTGGTCACAATTTTTTTTCATGTGCATTTTTGGCATCTTTTGATGGTACGCCCCTTTTTGGGGTATGGAGTTTTCATTTTGGGAAGCATGCCACCCCGGATTTGATTTTTGTCTGGTGGTGATTCTTTGCTTCTCTTTTTTTAGAAGAAAATTAGAGGGAAGGAAGAGATGTTCTTGTGCTTATAACTTTTAAAAAAATTCATATATTTTTTCCAAAGAGTGTCATTGCTATAGTTAGAGTATTCCTATAAATCACATCATATAAATTTTATAACAAGATAATCCATTGTTTAAATATAGGGAAAATTATGTTTGGTTCTGATCGATTCCTTATGACTTGCCAACTATTCCGAAGAGTGGTGTTATTAAGGATCCTAGGTGACATGGTGGTTTCAGACATGGCAATTTGTAATAGTCTTTGCAAAAAGTTTACAAAATTCAATTTGGGGTAAAATGATATACGTCTAATTAATGGGCCAACTAGATAAAGGCCAAAACTTCTAGAAAAAGAAAAGTACATGCAATATAATAAAAGGTACAAAAAAGAAATATGGAAAAAGAGAAGATAATGGGGTGGATCATGTACCACCCACCTCCACCCCGAACTTTAAATTTTGCTCGTCCTGAGAAAAACAAAAATCCAGGATGGAGGGAAGAAAATCACTGGGATCACCGGGAGGTCCTGGTAGCTCAAAAAATGTCCAGCTGAAGGGGATGTTGATGATGGTTGTAGCTTTGAACAAAGGGTACACCCAATTGATGGGTGATCGTAGAGGCTGAAAGAGGATTTCATAATGTCTTTTTCCTCACACTTCTTCCAAAAGGATCCACACATCTTCCTTTAGTAGTAAAGGAAATTTCATAAATGTGTGTGTCTTGAGGGGGATTGGCGGGTGTTCAGTGGGTGGCACATATGGTGCCGACTCTGCAACATCGGGTGGGGGATCAGACTTTGGTTTCCCTCTGTCATATTGATCTGCATATCGTAAAATTGGTGGTAATATGAAAGAAACGCATGAATTTAAATCAGCATCATTCATATTTTGGCTCTCCTCAAAATTCATGCAATCAACCTTGGGATAGATGGATTTCATGGTTGATATTGCAGGTAACTATAGTTCCTCTATGAAAGGATTTCCCAAGGGTTCTTGAAGGATAAAAATGGGGATATATTCCTTGCATCCAGAAGAAGGGCATATATGGATTTCTTCTAAGGAGTTCTCCACTTCTATATCATCTTTATGTAAAATGGGAATTGGTTGTGGCTGAATGAGAGGAATCGTTTCATCAATGGAGGTTGGCGGCTCATTATCCAGAATAGATCCTATCAGAGGGGATTGGTCGTCGATAACAATTGGACTTTTTCAAATGATGGGAAAGGTTGTTGGGTCTTTAGGATGACTCTCTGAGATTGGCTTTTCATACTCGAGTAGTAAAGTCTCCAAGGGAAGGGTAGGAATGCCAACGTCCTCATCGTACAAGAAATATGACCCCACGGTATGTATTGTTTCTTTAGAATCCGATGTATATGACATAAAAATTAGATCATCATCATCATCTTCGGGAGGAACCATCTTAGGTTGCTCTAAGTCCTCCACAGATTTTTGTGCTTGGACCTCTAGTAAGGTAGCTAAAAGGGCTTGACTGGTTTCTAGTTTTTTCTATCCTTCTACTACCATTTTTTCTAAAGCCCCAAGTTTCTCTTTTAGTTGATTTTCATTATTAGATTCATACAACCCAAAAAATTTACCATCCTCACCATTCCCCCCATAAGGATCTTGGTCATGGTACCCTGTATGTTGGTTGTGGTGTTGCTCCTCATAATAATCTTCAGAAGATGGTGGATTATAATTTCCATTGCGCTCATCATGGTGAGAAGATACAATATTACGAGGTGTCACCGAGTCATGGGGGAACATATTTGAAACATCTGGGTTTTGGGATTGTGCTTTCAGCAAGGTGGCCAATAAGGTTTGGCTAGTTAGGAGTTTTGCTGCCATATTCTCTAGGGACTTAAGTTTCTCTTCTTGTTGAGGATTATATTGGGTATCATATATAGGTCAATTTTCCCCAAAGTTTTGTTGGTCGTACCCTCTCTCAGAATATGGATAGCAAGGTTCCCCATATTGGTTCTCAGAAAAATAAGGATTTACATTGTACCCACTAGGATGAAAGGGCTCATAGAGAGGGGTGCTATGGGATAAATTTGGACAGGAAAGAGATGCATGGTGGCAATGACCACAATAATAACATTGTGGGGGATATTGCAAAGCCCACTCCATTTGAAAGGTTTTTTTTTACAATTCAAAAAAGAACTAAAGCTTTTGTACAAGACCGTAAATTACAAAAAAAAATAGAAGCTAAGGGATTATGACTCAAGGTTAAAATTTACAAAACTAACTAAAATTACAATTTTTTACAAACTAGCGTATTTGCAGAAAAAACGGACTTCCGGAATGGAAACTCGGCAGAAAGAGAAGTAGCACTTCTGAAATGTTACCCGGAAGGCATAAAAAAAGGAAAAAAAGTTTTTTCAAAAATTTTGGGGTTTGAATGAAACAAATCTGTTGTCCCTGGCAGCGCCGCCAAATTGTTAATGCGTCGCTTTGCACTTACAATCACTAAGATAATTATCCTAGAGTTTAATCCTTTTTCAACTTTCCGATTAAGGCTAGTATAGAAAGGGTCGATCCCACATGACAACTTTTTAAGATTGTTTCTTTTATCCCAATTATTTTGAAGAACTAATTTATTATTTTTTTGTATTTTTAGATTTAGAACGGAAAGTAAAAGTCGGGTTGGAGGTTTGATTGATTACACTAAAATAAGAAATAAACATAAAGTAACAATGTAATAACAAAAATTTATTTTTCCCCTGTCACAAGGGAAAGAAACAATTATTAGCACAAGTAGTCTATTGGAAAAAGACTAGAAGTAAAGAAAGCAAATCAACGGAGGCTGAAATCAAAGAGAGAGAATTGATGCTCGTAGGAGTTTTCACCACCTTAGCCTAGGCGATAACAACTAATTCTTAAGCGACGATTCGATGAAGGTTTGCGAATTTAAAAACTCACAAGAGATAAAATCCACATGAGCCCATTGGTCTTGGTACTCATGCTTCCTAGTTTATCATCCTAAAAGACGAAAATCCATGGTCATATCAAAACGTCTATGCAATCGATTTTATTGTTCTAAATCCGGATTTCCGTGGTCATTTCCATCCGGATTAACGTAGGATCCGAAGATCAATTGTTAAGTAAAATCGATTACCATCTAGTCGTTTAAGAAAAGTCATTAAAACCATGGCTAAAGGGTTATTCCCCTTGCCTCGATAGAAGTCAACTCACTCATGCTTGTGGAGAAAAGGGAGACAGAGGGAAGAAGAGTTCTAGCCATAGTCTAGGCTTACTAAAGGATAGTTCCTTCGGCTAGAGTCAATGAAATGGCCAACGCTGAATCCCTTGCTCCAGTCTACGGAAGAATAATAGGAAGAAGAAACTAGATCTAAACGAGCAAAGTAAAAGAACAACAAATGAAAGAAACACTTGGCTTGCAAATTTATTGATGGAAATAATAATAACATAAGAACACCAGAAGATTGCTCAGAAATCCTGTACAAAGATGATACAAAAGATGATGCTTGGGAGGAGGAAGTGCCCTTCCTTTTATAGGAGGAGGGGTAGTCTATCCAAAAAAAGAAGGGGGAAAAAGAAAGGGAGCTATCCTTTTGAATTTTCAAGATTTGGTCAATAGGAATTTGATAGACTTTAATTGTCTTGACCATGTAACTCTCTTCAATGTAGATTCCCACAGCAGCGGATTCGAACGTATTCCGTTCCTGTAAAACGCACAAAAGCGGTCCAAATAATAGAATATTATTTTAGGAAATTAAATTTCCTTTCCAATGAATACTTGTACACTCAATTTGGACTTTGGATGCAAGAGTTATGTCACTTTTGATGACAGATATACAATAATTACAGGACTGCTGCAAATTGTGCAATTTATACTCCAAAAATATTTATCCAATTTCCTACAAAATCCAAGAAAATATAATTAAAATTCTTATTGAAGAGAAAAATATAATATAATGTAATTAATTATAAAACTAAGAAAAAAAACAAAATAATCATAAAAAGATATCTAAAAGATGCAAATAAAAGTGATGAAAACACATTTATCATAGATCCAGAGTCAAACAAAGCTTTTACATTATGTCCTATGACTTCAAGCATGCCTTCATTATTATTCACCATGCATTATACCATTACATTCTTAACTTAAAATATAAAATAAAACTCTAAGGGTTATTGGTCTCGATCAACCGACTGACATTAACTTGAGCCTCCTCATTGTCAATGGAAAACACCCGAGCTTGTCTTCTCTCTCCAGCAGGTGGGGCTACAGCTATAGGTGGGGCTGCCACAGGTGGGGCTGCTGTAGTGTTGGCTAAATGAATATTTGTAAATCCCTTTGTTTTGATAATGACAAATATTTCATTCTTGTTAATCTAACGTGCTACTTGAGTGTTGCAGGAATAAGGTGGATGACAAAGCAATTAGGGAAATCCATATGCTTACATATTTATATTTTCATGAAATGTAATCACTTTGTAAAAACTTGTACAAATATATAATGTACAAGTACTTAGATTTCATGTAAATCAAGCGTTAGATTCTCCCTAGCTAAACATCACATTTAGATAGGTCATCCCCTTCAAATAAGTGTCACATATACACACTCATACACACACTTAGTGCTTTAATTGAAAAATTGAAACAGGGTCAATCTCGGTCGACCAACTCCTCGACCGAGACACTCTCGGTCGACAATTTTCTCGACCGAGAAAGACCCAGGTAGCCGTTAGACACATCTGACAAGGTAGTTGGCAGTTGGAGATAAACGTTGCAAAACACTTGATTCAGAGAGCCTGTCGGTCGACAAAAGTTCGACCGAGTAGGTGTCTCGGTCGACCATTTCTCGACCGAGATGGACTCTGACAGCAACTGCATAATTAATTAATTAGTCGTTGCTAAAGCAACAAACTTGTACCTAACGGCTAGTTAATCACTTAGAAACCCCTAGAAGGTGTCTAGAACGTCCTTAAGCACTTGTAGGACATTCCTATAAATAGGACATGCCTTAGGACACCTAAACTCACTTGTTACACTTGAGAAATCTTTGAGCATACTTTGAGCAACCTGTTTGTGAGCAAACTGAGCATAGTGACAATAGGCTACTTCTTCTCTTAGCTCAAAATTCGTGTCCTATAGGCTAGCATCTCCTATCCACTGCAATTACATTTCCATACACTTTGGTTAGGAGATCTACACGCTTGATCTAGGCAAATCAAGCCTTGTGCTACAAAAGGATAAGTTGTAATTTCTATTTTCTTTCTTGTTCTCTATTGTTGTTTGTACTCTCCTTGCTACTCCTAGGTTGGAGGCTGCGGGTTGGAGAGGTTGAAGATCTTCTTGGTGAAGAATGGGACCTTGAGCTACTTCAAGAAGGCTGGTGCAACGGGAGGTTACTTCTAGAGAGGAAGGCTACTTCAAGGGGGAGCTTGGAGTTACTTCAAGAAGGCTACCTCAAGTTGGTGCATCTACTTCAAGTGAAGGCTGTTCAAGGGGTGTAAAGAAAGTATTGTATCTTGTGTAAATCCTTATGAAGGTAATAAAATTAATACTTTCAAAATCCCGGTTGGGTAAGCAACCGGGTAGTGGACTGACAACTTTAGTATTTGCTAAAGTTGGAACCACTCTAAACACCTGTCTCCTTCTTCCATTCTTCATTTGTGGTTGTTTGAGTTAAATAATTGCTAAAATATTTAAAAACTCTATTCACCCCCCCTCTAGTGTTTTTCAATTGGTATCAGAGCAGGCTTCAAGGAACCTTAACAAGGTCTTGAAGAATGGGTGACGGGGTGCTTAACAATCTTAACCTTGAAGGGACACTTGTTGCTAGACCTCCAGCGTTTGATGGAACAAACTACACATATTGGAAGAGAAGGATGCAGTTCTACTTCCAAGGCATCAATTGGGACTTATGGAGGATGGTGTCAACCCCATACGAGCTTCCTCAAACACAATATGCAGAGTGGGATGCAAACACGGTAAAGTTGGCTCAAATGAATGCCAAAGCTGTAAGCATTTTATATTGTTCAATTTCAGTAGGAGAATTTAATAGGATATCAAACTGTGACACAACCTATGACATTTGGCATAGACTGTCCATAACTTATGAAGGTACAGTTCAAGTCAAGAATTCTAAGATTAGCATGCTTAAACAAAAGTTTGAACACTTCCGTATGGATCCAAATAAATCTATTAGTGAAATGTTTGCAAAATTCTCTTCTATTGTTAATGGTTTAAATGCCCTAGGAAAAACTGTTCTTGAAGAAGATCAGGTATCAAAAATCCTTCGATCACTTCCTCCTAAATACAAGCCAAAGGTGACAGCCATTGAAGAAGCTAATGACCTCACTCGGCTGAAAATGGAGCAACTCATTGGCAATCTAGAAGCTCATGAAGCAACCCTAGAAGAGGAAGAAAGAAGAGAACGTGAACTTCAGCAAGGAAAGAAGAAGGATGTGGCTCTAAAAGCTTCAAAGATAATTACACCAGAAAGTGAGGAGTCAAGTGAAGAAGAAGGAGAAGAAGCATTGATTGTCAATGGTAAGAAATATAGAAGATTTAAATCTAACAAAATTTCTAGTTCTCCTTCTTCTCATCCTAGGTGCTTTGAGTGTGGAAAGAAAGGACATTTCAAAAATGAATGTCCTAAAGCAAAGAAAGGAAAGAAAAGCTCACACAAGAAGAGGGGAGAAAAAGCCTATAAAGCTGCATGGGACGAGTCAAGTGAAAGTGAAAGCGGAGAAGAAAAGGTGGAATGTCTAATGGCAAGAGAAGATGATGAAGACTCTCAATAGGTAAGCCTACTTGATCTTCCTAAAGAAGAGTTAACTACTAGTTTACAAGAAACTCATGATAAGTATGTTGATGTCAAGAAGAAACTAAAGAAGGTTATCAAAACAAATGATGAGCTATATGCTAAATAAAATGATCTCTCTTCTGAAAAGAACAACATTGATCTTGAGAATTTGTCTTTAAAAACATCTTTAAATGATTGTACTAACAAGCTACTCACTCTAGAAACAAATGTTGATCTTCTCTCTCAAGAAAAGACTGAATTGTTAGCTAAACTAAAAGACTTTCAGACTCAACCAATTCTGTGTAACCATCTAGACTATGACAATGTTGTAAAAGAAAGAGACTCCCTATTATTTGATTTAGATCAAGCTAGAAAAGATTTACACAAGAAGACGGATGACATTGCTAAGCTACAAAGAAACCTACATGAGTTAAGAAGAAAAGATATCCTTGACAACATCCTAAAAGCCTCCTCTAGTTTCAATGGAAGAAAAGGTTTGGCATATGATCCAAAGAAAAATCAACCCAAAAGAACTCGGACTATGTTTGTACCTAAGAACACAATTCCTAGAAAGAGAAATGAAGTTGACTCTATTACTTGTCATTTTTGTCTACGTCTTGGACATTATTCATTTTCATGCCCGTATAAGACCAAGAATTCCTACTTAGTTTGGGTCCCAAAATCCCAAACTTAGTAGAGTCGAATGCGATTCAGTTGAGATAGGATCAAATGCTTAATTTTGCAATTCATATTGTCTTATCTCAACTTAATAAAAGGTTTTATGCATTATAATAATTTTCTGAACTGATGTACTGAAACAGAAACTTAGTTGGTCGAAGTATTGTCGACCGAAAATATAATCGGTCGAACTTTTGTCGACCGACCAGATGCCTGTGACAAATCAAAATCAAACAGCAACTATTTCGGTCGAAAATTGGTCAACCGGCTGAATTTCTGTCTTTAATTTGCAATACAGCAACCTTCTCGATCGACGATTAGTCGACTGAGAAAGATCTCGGTCGAACAATTGTCGACTGACTGAATTTCTGAATCAGAATTTTTATACAGTCTCTACTTAAATGCTTCTAACCATATCGGACCATCACATGGGTACCAAAACCTACATTCTAATGCAGGATTGGGTGGTTGACAGTGGATGTTCCAAACACATGACCGGAAACAAGGATGCATTTCAAACTTTTGAAGAAAAGAAGAGTGGAACAGTCACTTTTGGAGATAACGGTAAAGGTAAAATTGTTGGAATAGGTAACATTGGTACAAACCTCGAAATAAAGAATGTTCTACTTATTGATGGTTTGCACCATAACTTAATAAGTGTGAGTCAATTATGTGATAGTGGCTATGATGTTTTATTTAACAAAACCTGCTGCAAATTATTAATAGAAAACACTACAAATGTTGTCTATGAAGGAAAAAGAGTTGGAAATCTTTATATTCTTAGACCTAACTCTATGAAATCTGTAGTAGGAAAATGCTTTCTTGCAAATGAAAATACTTTACAATTATGGCATAAAAAGCTAGGACATGCTAGTTCACATGTTATAAAAAAGTTAGTGAAATATGATCTTGTTCGTGGTTTGCCTACTTTATCCTTTGATCAAGTTGAAAATTGTGAACCATGTACATTGGGAAAGCAAACAAAAACCTCTTTTAAACCTAAACATGAACTTAGCACCAGTAGATCTTTAGAATTAATTCACATGGATTTATTTGGACCTATGAGGACACAATCTATCGGTGGCAAAAGATATTGTTTTGTTATTGTTGATGATTATAGTAGATATACATGGGTACATTTTATTTCAACCAAAGATGATACTATTCATGCTTTTATAAAATTTTGCCCTATGATTGAAAATCTATTACAAAGCAAAATATGTACCATTAGAAGTGATCATGGTGGAGAATTTGAAAATCATGCATTTGAAGAATTTTGCACATCTCAAGGGTACAATCACAATTTTTCTGCTCCACGCACTCCACAACAAAATGGCATAGTTGAAAGGAAAAATCGATCACTACAAGAAATGGCTAGAACTATGATGCTCGAACATAACACCCCCAAAACCTTTTGGGCTGAAGCTGTAAACACCGCATGCTATGTGTTAAATAGAGTAACTGTTCACTCTCATTTGAAGAAAACTCCGTATGAAATAATACATTCTAAGAAACCTAGAGTTGACTATTTTCATACCTTTGGATCTACATGTTATATCTTAAATACCAAAGATGATAGAGATAAGTTTGATTCTAAATCACACAAAGCATTCTTTTTGGGATATTCTACCTCTAGCAAAGCATTTAGAGTCTACAACACTATCTCTAGAAAAGTTGAGGAATCTATTCATGTCTCTTTTCATGAAGAGTCCAAATCAGAAAATCTAGAAATAATTGATCTTACTAATCAATTTGAAAACTTAAACATACCAAATGATAGTGAGAAAGATACTACAAACAATAACCAAAGTGAAACACAACCTATACCTAGACTTATTAAGGATCATCCTCAAGAATTAATTATTGGAAATCCAAATGATAAAGTAAAAACTCGGTCTTCCTTTAAGGATGTCGCAAACATGGCTTTTGTTTCTATCATTGAACCTAAGAAGATATCTGAAGCTCTTAAAGATGATTATTGGATAATAGCAATGCAAGAAGAATTAAATCAATTCACAAAAAATGATGTATGGGATTTAGTTCCTAAACCACAAGATAAAACCATCATTGGAACTAAATGGGTTTTTAGAAATAAGCTCAATGAGGCAGGAGAAGTAATAAGAAATAAAGCTCGGTTAGTAGCACAAGCATATAATCAACAAGAAGGAATAGACTTTGATGAAACGTATGCACCAGTAGCTAGACTTGAAGCTATTAGAATGTCACTAGCTATTTCGGCACATAAAAACATCAAACTCTACCAAATGGATGTAAAAAGTGCATTTCTAAACGGAATCATTCAAGAAGAAGTTTATGTTGCCCAACCACCCGGTTTTGAAATACCGGAAAAAGGTGACTATGTTTATAAACTTAAGAAAGCACTTTATGGTTTAAAACAAGCACCTAGGAACTGGTATGAAAGGCTCAAGACATATCTTTTTGATAATGGGTTTTCTATTGGAAATTCAGATTCTACTTTATTTTTCAAAACATATACATCTGATTTTCTTGTTGTTCAAATATATGTTGATGATATTATTTTTGGAGCTTCAAATGAATCATTGTGTACACAATTTAGTGACATTATGCAAAAAGAATTTGAAATGAGCCTCATGGGTGAACTAACCTTCTTTCTTTGTTTCCAAATTAAAAAAACACCTGTCGGGATTTTTATAAGCCAAGAAAAGTATACTAAAGAACTCTTAAAACGTTTTGGGATGGATCAGTGCAAACATGCTACTACTCCTATGGCCACTTCTACTAAAATTGATAAGGATGAAGATGGGGAACCTATTGATGATTCCTTATATAGAGCCATGATTGGTAGTTTGCTTTACTTAACTACTTCTAGACCGGACATCATGTTTTCCGTTGGTCTTTGTGCTCGATTTCAATCCCAACCTATGCACTCTCATTTTCAAGCAGTTAAACGAATTCTTCGATACTTAGCCGGCACTACATGTTTTGGTTTATGGTATCCAAAAGGACAATCCTTGGATTTTAAAGCTTATACTGATGCTGATTATGCTGGTTGTCGACTTGATCGCAAGAGCACTAGTGGTGGCTGTTTCTTGTTAGGGAGAGCTTTAGTATCTTGGTTTAGCAAGAAACAAAACACGGTTGCCCTTTCTACAACTGAAGCTGAATATATGGCAGCCGGATCTTGTTGTGTTCAAGTGCTTTATATGCAACAAGTATTAAACGATTATGGTTTTACTCTTTCATCTACACCTATTTTTTGTGACAACACAAGTGCTATAAACTTAGCACATAATCCTATCTTACACAGCAGAGCTAAACATATTGAAATCCGTCATCACTTTTTAAGGGATCATATTTCTAAAAATCATGTTTCTCTTCATCATGTTGATACGGAAGATCAATTGGCTGATATTTTTACAAAACCGCTTCCACTAGACCAATTTAACAAGATTAGGAAGCAATTGCTTATCACTCCTTTGGAAGATGTCTTCTTTGATATTTGTGCTTCTTAAAAATAACTTTTACTTACATCATTTTGGCTTTTAATGGACATTTTTTTGGGACATCTAATTAAGGGGTAGTTTTATTCTTAAATGGATATCTTTTTGAAATGACAAAGGGGGAGAAATAAATATAAAACTTAGTATTTGTGCAAAACAATAAATAAATATAAATCTTAGTATTTGTGCAAAACTCAATCAATGAGTTTCATAAACTCTTGGCTTTACATTGAAAGTTGCTACATTCCCTAAAGGATTGGATTTCATGTTCCATAATTCATGGGGAATAATAAGCACACATTTTATAAACAAGAGAAGAAATTTACAAAGGTAATCTTCAGGTATGAAAATCACATGTTTTATACTTTCTTATTTTATATTTAGGAAATGTTTGTCATCTTCAAAAAGGGGGAGATTGTTGGCTAAATGGACGTTTGTAAATCCCTTTGTTTTGATAATGACAAACATTTCATTATTGTTAATCTAACGTGCTACTTGAGTGTTGCAAGAATAAGGTGGATGACAAAGCAATTAGGGAAATCCATATGCTTACATATTTATATTTTCATGAAATGTAATCACGTTGTAAAAACTTGTACAAATATATAATGTACAAGTACTTAGATTTCATGTAAATCAAGCGTTAGATTCTCCCTAGCTAAACATCACATTTAGATAGGTCATCCCCTTCAAATAAGTGTCACATATGCACACTCATACACACACTTAGTGCTTTAATTGAAAAATTGAAACAGGGTCAATCTCGGTCGACCAACTCCTCGACTGAGACACTCTCGGTCGACAATTTTCTCGACCGAGAAAGACCCAGGTAGACATTAGAAACATCTGACAAGGTAGTTGGTAGTTGGAGATAAACGTTGCAAAACACTTGATTCAGAGAGCCTGTCGGTCGACAAAAGTTCGACCGAGTAGGTGTCTCAGTCGACCATTTCTCGACCGAGATGGACTCTGACAGCAACTGCAGAATTAATTAATTAGATGTTGCTAAAGCAACAAACTTGTACCTAGCGGCTAGTTAAGCACTTAGAAACCCCTAGAAGGTGTCTAGAACGTCCTTAAGCACTTGTAGGACATTCCTATAAATAGGACATGCCTTAGGACACCTAAACTCACTTGTTACACTTGAGAAATCTTTGAGCATACTTTGAGCAACCTGTTTGTGAGAAAACTGAGCATAGTGACAATAGGCTACTTCTTCTCTTAGCTCAAAATTCGTGTCCTATAGGCTAGCATCTCCTATCCACTGCAATTACATTTCCATACACTTTGGTTAGGAGATCTACACGCTTGATCTAGGCAAATCAAGCCTTGTGCTACAAAAGGATAAGCTGTAATTTCTATTTTCTTTCTTGTTCTCTATTGTTGTTTGTACTCTCCTTGCTACTCCTAGGTTGGAGGCTGCGGGTTGGAGAGGTTGAAGATCTTCTTGGTGAAGAAGGGGACCTTGAGCTACTTCAAGAAGGCTGATGTAATGGGAGGTTACTTCTAGAGAGGAAGGCTACTTCAAGGGGGAGCTTGGAGTTACTTCAAGAAGGCTACCTCAAGTTGGTGCATCTACTTCAAGTGAAGGCTGTTCAAGGGGTGTAAAGAAAGTATTGTATTTTGTGTAAATCCTTATGAAGGTAATAAAATTAATACTTTCAAAATCCCGGTTGGGTAAGCAACCGGGTAGTGGACTGACAACTTTAGTATTTGCTAAAGTTGGAACCACTCTAAACACCTGTCTCCTTCTTCCATTCTTCATTTGTGGTTGTTTGAGTTAAATAATTGCTAAAATATTTAAAAACTCTATTCACCCCCCCTCTAGTGTTTTTCATGTAGGTGGGGCTGCCACTTGTCCTGGTCCTCGGGGATCTGGCATAGGATAGGCGGATTGCAGATGTCCTTCTTGGTGGCATCGAAAGCAGGTCTTCTTCTTGTAGCGGAATTCACCGGCGTGCCCCTTTCTGCAGGTGCGGTAAGGAGGTCGGTTGTTCTCCTGACGGGGTTTCTCTTTTCCTCCATGTTTTCCTTTAGCTTGATAACGTCCTTGACCCTTCTTGTGGTTGTTTTTTGGGCCTTGGGCTCCTTTGGTGAAACCCAAATACCCCTTAGGTGGAAACTGGATAGGCATCACAGTCATCTCCATGTCTAAAGCAGTGTTGTAGGCTTCGGAGAAAGTTTTAGGCTTGCTCGCCATCACATGGGGTTTGATGGTAGGGTGAAGACGCTCTATGAAGTGATCCGCCCTTATTTCTTCATCCATCTTGTACCCAAAGTGTTCCAAGATCTGGAACTTGCACCCGAAGTCCGCCACCGAAGAGTTTCCTTGGGTCATGTTGGTGAACACCCTTTCCTTTTCCTTCTTAGCTAAGACTGGGATGAATCTGGCTGTGAAGATCGTCTTGAAATCAGCCCATGCCATGGGTTCCTCTATCAAATCTCTGCCTGTGACGTGGGTATCACACCATATCTTAGCTGCTCCTTCCAGGAGGTGAGAAGCAAAGAGGACCTTCTTGCTCGGCTATACCTCAAGCATGCGAAATCCATTCTCGACTGCAAGCAGCCAAGCTTCCTCTTTGTCGACTACCTCTGTCTTGTCCTCTCCCCATAACTTCTCAATATTCAACTTGACTAAGTCCAGGATGGTGGCCCCCAGTCTAGGATGAACCGGAAGCGGCTCACCATTCTCATCTCTAGTTAGGTCTCGGAGGGCCAAGGCATTAATGGCCTCTGTCAGCTTCCTCTGCTGCGCCATCCACAAAGCTTCAGGGGTGTGGATCATCATGGTCAGTTATGGACCTCCAGATTGGTCTTCTTCCATCTGGTCTACTTCCTCGTATAAATGTTACTCTTCATACCCTTGATCTTGCTCTTGATCAAGGTTGTCGAAGGGTATTGGGTCAGGGTTAGGGGCCTCATGAGTGGTCTCTTCAGGCCTCTTTCTCTTCTTAGAGGATTCACCATCATGGTTCTTATTCTTCTTCCTCTTCTCTGAAGACTCCTTTCCCTTGCGGGGGGGGGGGGGGGTGACCGGCCTTTTTCACGCGTCCGGAAATGAACGCGGGACAAAGGAAGGAATCAAGCTTTAAATTTATAACCCGAAACCTTCTAGGCCCCCACAACTTAATTACGGGGTCGAAGTAGATATACGGGGTCGAACACAGGGACGTGGTGACGTTTAGGACGCTACAGATTTCTGTTCTTGAGTCAAATAAGCCAAAATGATAGTCGATAAAAGTAAATGCTAGAACTAGTCTAGCGGGTTGTCACGATTTAAATCAAAACAAAGAAAAGAAAACAAAACAAAATAGAGCTCGTGAGTCTACTAAATAGAGAAAGAGAGTTTCTGTCTATGTAACCACAAACGGGGCAGTCTATGCACTCGTTCTCGGGTGTAGACAACCCTCGAACACCTAAGCAAGCATCTAGCACGCACAATGACATCTGTCCTGTGGGGTCGTCCCACTCGCTCTCGCGATGCGTGATTAAAACCATCAACGATATGTCATTAACCCTCTCTCAAGGGATGACATATCAACACCTCAGTATATGCTAAGTTCCCTCTCGGGTCTTAGGATATTATGGGGTGTTAGGAACAGAATACCTTGGATCGTCCTCCTCTTGGGTTCAGATCCAAACTATCATCTCTTAGCTATTTCTACAACGGATCTCTCAATACAGGCAGAAATAGCAGTTCAAGCGAGTAAGAGATCAACCAAACTAGCAATCATAACTTGGAAAGAGAAAATAGAACATGCAACATACTAGATCTGATATGAATCTACTTGCTTAAGGAAAAAGTATATAAACATGCCCAGATCGGGCTGCATATCCAAGAAGGAGCTAACTAGCCATAGACAAGCATAGCTGGCACCGAACAAAGATGGATAAACATCGTTTGTACAAGAAACAAAGGAATGCAGTAGAATGAAAGAGAAGAGGGAAGAGATATAGCCCGTAGAGGAGAGGTGGCTCTCGCTCCTCGACCTCTGTGCGGGTCAGATCTCGGCCCTTAGGTCTTTTCTTCATCCCTCTGAACTCCTCAGCTCTCTCTCTCTAGACCGTATCGGGCGGCGGGCGTGTCGGGCGGCAGACCTGTCGGGCGGCGGGCCTGTCGGGCGGCGGGCGTATCGGGCGGCGGGCGTATCGGTCGACGGGCGTATCGGGCGGCGGGCCTATCAGTCGGTAGACTCTTGGGGAACTCGAAACACTAGCTCCTTGGTCTAGGAACTAGCTCTTGCAGGGTCCTCCCTCCGACTCCTCTTCGAGAGAGCACACTTGTAGGTAGGCTGCTGCTATTTATATGCAACGAGCTGATGGGAGTTGTAGCTTTTATTGGTCCACGTGTCCTTCATCCGTGGCTTCGATCTTGAGGCATCAGGTGGGAAAATATGACTGTCGCTCGAAGACCGTGTCGGGAAGGGGGTGTCAGGCAGCTGTATCGGGCAGCCGTAACGGGCGGAGCGGCCATGTCGGTCGGCACGGCCGTGTCGGGCAGCGCAGCCGTGTCGGGCAGCGCAGCCGTGTCGGTCAGCACGGCCGTGTCGGGTAGCGCAGCCGTGTCGGGCGGCGTGGCCGTGTCGGGCGGCACGGCCGTATCGGCCAGACCATGCAGCTGCTGGAATTCTTGTATTTTCTGGTTTGGTACTTGAGAGTCCTAAAATTGGCTAGTTTCAGTGCCTGCAAGTCTAAAACAGGCTAATTAGCTACATTATTGGCTATCTTCACTACATTATCTAATGAAGAGACAGAAAAAATAAAACATGAACAAAAGAGTGCATATTAAGACTAAAGTGGCACAAAACTATAGATAAAATGCATAGAAAATATGCACTAATTTGGGTGTTATCACCTACCCCAAGTTTAAAACCTGCTTGTCCTCAAGCAAGACTGTGCTCAAAGAACAAAAGATAACATCCAAATTAAGCTTGGCAATAGATGATAAGGTTAAGAAAAGAAAAAAAATAGTTTAAAGCATCAATACTCTTGATCCATGTCATTTCAGAACAAACCCCCCACCAAACAAGCACAATCCTGCCAAAGTAAGATCAAAGAATTTCCAGGCAAGATTAAGCAAATTCACTATAGCCTGCCAATACTCATGAGGGTTTGAATCATAATTATTTAAATATGAAAGAGTTGTCACTTAGGTGATCAAGCAGGTGATGAGCAATGAGCCATCACCATGAATCCATGCATACCAATCTAGAATATCATGCCTCTCACTTATTCATGTCCTAAGAAATAAAGCAAAAAGACTCTAATGACTTCTGAGGATCCCGATCTGCGTCAGATTGGTCTATGTAGAGAGCAACAGTCCCTGCAGTCTGAACCAGTTGGTCCAAAGCAGTGAGATGAACTCCTCGTACTGCGCCCGAACCAACCCTGCTACTGAGATGATCTCATAGGTCACCTAGGGGGTTCCTAGTGACTCTCTAATGAGCTTTTTAGAGTGGTACTACCAGGCACGACATATCCGCGTTCATGAGCGCGGTCATACACCGGCTGGGCACCATCCTCAACTCTCCTAAAAGAGAAAACAAGCGCTCATTTATTGTTCACACTCAGGCTTTTATCATCTGCATTCTATTTTTAGGCTTGGGTGAGAACTATATAGATATTTTTGGGATTTTATGGGCGGCCAAACCGCTTTTGCACATTTTTATATTTTTCATCTTTTTGACTCAATCTAATGTGAGAAGGCATGTAGTCCATCAAGGAAAAGCACTTCACCTTGATCATGGCTCAAAACTCATCATGGCCCGCTTGATACCTGTGTGAAAAGATAGCAATTATGATTCAAGAATCCTTAGAATAGAGGAAAACTTGTGAATCCACAACTAGGTTCTTTGATCATGTTTTAGCTCATTCCAGCGGTCCTTTACCGTGGATTTGCCATTCACGACACAGATCAAGGGAATTTAGCTTTAAGCTATGAAAAAGGGACATAACCTTAGGTTTATTACCAAACTCAAGGAAAGAGTCAAAGAGCAAGTCAATCAAAAGGTCAAGCAATTTTTAAGATGAAAATTGTGCATCTAGGCATGAAGCCAAGCATTTATCTATTATATTCACACCACATAGCCATAATTGTAAAGCTAAAAAGCTAAAATTTTTGAAAATTTAAGACTAAATGTAGGAAATAGACATGCATGCAAGAAGAGTGAAGAGAAAAGAAGGGCGACGCCTACCACCCTAAGCTTAAAATTTTGCTCGTCCTCGAGCAAGTTTCAAACTTGAAATAGTGAGGCAGGAATGCATGAGTTTAACGACATTTATTGAAGTTCTAAAGATGATGCATGGGTGCAAGGATATCAAAATAGTTAGAGGAAAGAAATTAACCAACAAGAACATAAAAAGCAGAATTTATTGTAATAAAAGGGTGGGAGGTTAGGTAAGAGAAAAGGGGGTGGTTGCCCCACGATACCGACACTGGGATCCCAAATTCTCAGCTTTGGGACCAGTGTCACCTGTGTCTTACCGATGGGTTCCACCACATATTATGAGTAGAGTAGGCGGATGTGTTGGCCCTGCCGAGTCTGAAGGAGAAAAGTTAAATTTGGCGACTCGGTGAAGTCATCTTTGTGCTGGAAGTGACATGAACTGCACTGGGGTGACTTCTTTTGCAAATCATCCTCAGGGTACCTTTCAGTATATGAATCTGAATATGAAGGTCCTAGGATGTCGACACAGGATGAGATGGAGGGTATAGGTTGAATGACTTGGGTGGGATCCATTTCTCCTCCCTCCATCTCTGAACTTGAGGTTAGATGCTAAGATAAATCATCATGTACAGTCTGAGTCATCCAATCATCTTCTGAACAAGAAGTACCCCCTGAAGAATCTATTTGTGGTTCTACCACCCCAAGCTTATCACTTGGCATGGAGTCGAGGGTGTCTTCATGCTTAGCAGCCATGTTGTAGTGCATCGTCCATCCTACCCCCTTGACGTCCACCCTACCTTGTAAAGGTATGAGTGTAAATGGCGACTCGTGCTGCTCTAACTCGTCGTCGACATTATACTCACTGCTCCATGTCGAGCAGCTATCGTCGTCGTCGTCGTTGTCGTCATCGTCATCGAACAAATTGTTCCAAACCATGGTTGGTGTACTGCTCAAAGCAAAGTGACAAGTCTCAATATGAGAGATGTCACTCTGGTCTGGTTCAATATCTGACTCTGGTTCCTCTGAACAACTTTCCGGATGTGAGGTTGTTTGGCTGTCATTGTGAGGATAAGAGTCTTCGTCATCGTCATCATTGGCCCATTCATGTCTATGACTCATATCGTCCATTGGTTCATCAGCTGGGTCTTCTGGATAGAATGAAGGGCTTCCCCAAATGGGTTGGTCTTCACAGAAAAATCATGGCGAATCCAGTTGATGGTCTGAATAGGATGGTGAGATATACTCCGATTCAGATCCAATGGAATGGCCTTGATGACTAACGTCCTCATTATCTTGTGATGGCATTTGTAATTGGATTGTAACCAAATCAATGAGCTCTTGGAGCCTCCTGCCTTGTTCAACATCTTTATCATGAAGTTGTTGTACTTGAGCAGCAATGCTTTCGAGACCCGTCGATTCTGCCATGCACATTGGTTGCTGACCTGCTGTACCAAACTGATGCGCTTGAATGAATTCTCGTTCAACAGTTTGAACTAGACTTCTACTGCAGTCTGCAGCCTCGGTGCCTACTTTGAGAAGACGATCCTGCTCTTCTAGCAGTTGTTTCTTGGGATCGACATCTTCTTGGAGATGAGGGACTAAGGAGGTGAGCGCCTTGCCACTCTCTCCAGCTAACTCCACTGCCTTAATCAGTTCTTGATCCCATGCTAGCACGGGAGTCGATGGTTTACTGGCAGTCTCCTTTGTTGTAATTTCAACATATGACGACGGTGGAGGTGAGTATAACTCGACTAGTTGTAGAGCACGACCTTCAATTATTTGCCAACAGTCAGAACTGCGGAAAAACTCGGGAGGACAGGCGGACAAGATGACTTGTCTTGCCGAAGCAAGATCCATGGCTGAAAAAGGTACAAGAAAAAGAGAAGGTATTCAGTATATATGAACACGTATGTTTAAATCAAATGAAAATTTATGCATATATATACAGGCTTAGAGTGACAGAACAAAAATCTACTAGGCGTGTAAACGTGGAAAACCCACGTCCCCGGCAATGGCGCCAAAAGTTGACCGGCCTTTTTCACGCGTCCGGAAATGAACGCGGGACAAAGGAAGGAATCAAGCTTTAAATTTATAACCCGAAACCTTCTAGGCCTCCGCAACTTAATTACGGGGTCGAAGTAGATATACGGGGTCGAACACAGGGACGTGGTGACGTTTAGGACGCTACAGATTTCTGTTCTTGAGTCAGATAAGCCAAAACGATAGTCGATAAAAGTAAATGCTAGAACTAGTCTAGCGGGTTGTCACGATTTAAATCAAAACAAAGAAAAGAAAACAAAACAATACAGAGCTCGTGAGTCTACTAAATAGAGAAAGAGAGTTCCTGGCTATGTAACCACAAACGAGGCAGTCTATGCACTCGTTCTCGGGCGTAGACAACCCTCGAACACCTAAGCAAGCATCTAGCACGCACAGTGTCATCTGTCCTGTGGGGTCGTCCCACTCGCTCTCGCGATGCGTGACTAAAACCATCAACGGTATGTCATTAACCCTCTCTCAAGGGATGACATATCAACACCTCAGTATATGCTAAGTTCCCTCTCGGGTCTTAGGATATTATGGGGTGTTAGGAACAGAATACCTTGGATCGTCCTCCTCTCGGGTTCAGATCCAAACTATCATCTCTTAGCTATTTCTACAACGGATCTCTCAATACAGGCAGAAATAGCAGTTCAAGCGAGTAAGAGATCAACCAAACTAGCAATCATAACTTGGAAAGAGAAAATAGAACATGCAACATACTAGATCTGATATGAATCTACTTGCTTAAGGAAAAAGTATATAAACATGCCCAGATCGGGCTGCATAGCCAAGAAGGAGCTAACTAGCCATAGACAAGCACAGCTGGCACCGAACAAAGATGGATAAACATCGTTTGTACAAGAAACAAAGGAATGCAGTAGAATGAAAGAGAAGAGGGAAGATATATAGCCAGTAGAGGAGAGGTGGCTCTCGCTCCTCGACCTCTGTGCGGGTCGGATCTCGACCCTTAGGTCTTTTCTTCATCCCTCTGAACTCCTCAGCTCTCTCTCTCTCTAGACCGTATCGGGCGGCGGGCCTGTCGGGCGGCAGACCTGTCGGGCGGCGGACCTGTCGGGCGGCGGGCCTGTCGGGCGGCGGGCGTATCGGGCGGCGGGCGTATCGGGCGGCGGGCGTATCGGTCGACAGGCGTATCGGGCGGTGGGCCTATCGGTCGGTAGACTCTTGGGGAACTCGACACACTAGCTCCTTGGTCTAGGAACTAGCTCTTGCAGGGTCCTCCCTCCGGCTCCTCTTCGAGAGAGCACTCTTGTAGGTAGGCTGCTGCTATTTATATGCAACGAGCTGATGGGAGTTGTAGCTTTTATTGGTCCACGTGTCCTTCATCCGTGGCTTTGATCTTGAGGCATCAGGTGGGAAAATATGACTGTCGCTCGAAGACCGTGTCGGGAAGGGGGAGTGTCAGGCAGCTGTATCGGGCAGCCGTATCGGGCGACGCGGCCGTGTCGGTCGGCACGGCCGTGTCGGGCAGCGCAGCCGTGTCGGTCGGCACGGCCGTGTCGGGCAGCGCAGCCGTGTCGGGCGGCGCGGCCGTGTCGTGCGGCGCGGCCGTATCGGGCGGCCGTATCGGCCAGACCATGCAGCTGCTGGAATTCTTGTATTTTCTGGTTCGGTACTTGAGAGTCCTAAAATTGGCTAGTTTCAATGCCTGCAAGTCTAAAACAGGCTAATTAGCTACATTATTGGCTATTTTCACTACATTATCTAATGAAGAGACAGAAAACATAAAACATGAACAAAAGAGTGCATATTAAGACTAAAGTGGCACAAAACTATAGATAAAATGCATAGAAAATATGCACTAATTTGGGTGTTATCAGGGGGGGCAAGAACTCCTAGATGGGTTCCCAGTACCCTCGGGGATAGCAACAGTCTTGGTACGAGCCATCTACATAAGCATAACAAACAGACTTTTAGTTTACATTTAAACAATTTATACTTATGTGAGTGACGTCTCATTACGTATCTTTTATTAATTTGCTGGAGGATCCTTAAATCCTTAACTTTCTTGCCCAAACCACATGAGGGTGAGGAAGAGAGAGAGAACCCTAACTCTTAAAGTCCTTAATAGAAGATGTGATGAGAAGGGATGAATAAGATGAGAGAGTCCTAAAGGTATCTTATTTCGATTCAAATCTTAGGACATCGGCCACGCAGTCACACAATCCGGGAGTCCTCGTATTCCGACTAGCAGTGTGGAGGAAAATTTTGCCAGCCCCCGGAAGTGATCATTTTCTAGACACCTCAGTCTTTCGAAAAATCCTCTAATAACTCCCTTGTGTTCTACAGAGTTTATAAAATTTAATAATTATTAACAATTAAGTGGAGAACCTTAGCTCTGATACCAAATGTAACATCCCTACCTTTCGGTAACCCCCAGTTAAGGGAGACCGAGAGGTCGGTGCCGTTATCCAATTTTCGGATCAAGGTTCAGCAATTAATTTATAACGATTATTAAATCCTACTAGGCTATACTGAAAAGCTGTAAATTATTTTTTTTGCATACCTTTGAAAATTTTGGATTTCTAAACTTCTATCCATGACTGAGACTAACTAACTAATCCTCCTTGGACTATAATTTGTGTATTACACAATATGATGATTTACTGTTTGTTCTTTTTGTTTCGTACCTAAAACACCGACAAACAAAACGTCAGTCAGCCAAAGCCGGTATGTGGGGGAATTCACTAATCATGCAATTATCCATAACAATGTATTGCATTCAATTATCAATTAACAAACAATATTACATTTTAAGTATAACTACACGATCCATGTGTACCCTATCCCCTGTGTTGTCCCTGCAGTGGACCTGGATACTACCTCCCTTATGGTAGATTCCCATTATACCCCTCATGACTTCACCTAATAAGTGAATGAATTTGTAGGGCTAAGTCACATGGCACTACCTGTAGGTAGCCCACTCCTTAACTCATGGTATGCTAAGAGTCTCATGGCACTACACATGTGTAGCCCAGTTTCTAACTCATGATACCCTAGACCTTGCTCTAGGTTATCCTTAGCCTTTGCATAGCCACAGGGGTAGGCTCGAATCTAGATAGTTATACATGTATACTCATAGTGATAGTCATAGTCACTCTATAGTTGCATGAATTAAAACATCCAACAGTTATTTCAAGCCATGAGGGAAACGTCGATAAAATCCTCAGAAAACTAATCGTGATAATCATAAGCGTAACCACATACCTCTTATTGCAGATTCGATTACAGAATTAACTTGTAGAGAGAGAAAATCCAATCAATCAAGCAAATTGCCCAGAAACCCTGAAATAAAAGTACAAGTTTACTTTTATTAATATTTATCCAATTCCATCATATCCCTTAGGGTTTCTATCCCAATTTTAGGGTTTCCTTAGAAACTAGGGTTTTTCCTTCATTCTTAGTTATCATGAACCCTAATTCCTCAAAATCACTTAAAACCTTTAAATTCTCTCCTTTTAAAACTCCTAATAGTCTTAGGATCATTATTTAGTAATTTACTTCCTTAATCCAAAATAACATTGTTTTACCCTAAATTAGGGTTTCCATATACATCACCCTCCATTCATAGACATAAACCCTAATTTAGCCATCTTTATATTCAAAACGAATGAAAACTTCATATTATTAATTAACAGGTTGATAATCCTCAATTTAACCCATTATGTTATAAAAAATCATCCTTAATATGAAATTAAGGTTTCTAATTACTTTTCAATACGCTTTTCTTTCAAATCAAGGCACTTTTGCAAAACAAACTAGAATCAGGTTCTCGAATTATTTTTATCAATCTCCTTGCATTTTTCTACCCAACTTTCATATATAGAGTTTCTTCATTGGATAATCCTAGCGTTTTCTATTAATTTTGCAAGGAAAAGCTATTTTCTGTAATTTCGATCAGAGAGGAGATTTACCAAAATTTCATGGACATTTGATTGGTGCGCCTATGGTCCGTACCTGGATCTAACACTCGTTGTGATCGACTCCACTAACTGGTTTGTGTGCCATGCTACTCGCTGTTGATCGTCGGATCTCAATCGAACACCTCGCGTTCACTGGTTCCACTAAGTCAGATGTGCGCCCTGCCCCTTTCGATCGATCCGTTGGATCATGCTTGGGCTCACGATGGTCCCAAGATCTAGGGCCGCTGCTCATCACCTTTGTCTTCTTTGGTTCTATGAATCACACAGTGGTGCCGCAGCTAGAGCTCGTCAGAGCAAGGGTAATCGAGAGAGGGTGAGAGCTTAGAGGGTTGGGAAGTAGCCTCCTGGGATCGTGAGGGTGAGAGAGATCAATAGGGGGTCCTATATATAGGCTATGAGAGACTCTCTTAGGGTTTCTGACCCCACCGTAAACCCTTCTTTCAGCCCAATTGGGTGTTTTGGGTATACGCGATGAAAGTCAACAAAACCTGGGTCTAGAACCTTCGTAAAGGTCTCCCGAACCTAATGGGACAAAAATCCCAAGTGCACATGCACTGCAGTGATCGAAAAAATGAGGGGAAAAATCCCCTGTCATCTCTGAGTCTGCGTCCCTCTGGGACTCTTGGCAATGAGTGGCGCACGTTGGATTAAGATCCAACGACCCTCATCTCACCCGCTTTTGCAAAAGGAAAATCAATTTCTTAATATTAGAATTACCTTCCCAAATTAATGATAACTTGGAAAAATCATAACTTCCAATTCTTAACTCCATTTTTTTTTCAAATTTTTAGGAAAGATCGTTCATATTTTATCTCGCATCATACAAAAATTGAATTCATTATCTTAAACAAACGGTTCCTTTTCTTTAGTTGCAAGAAAACACCCTTTTATTCATATTCTCCTCATATTCTTTATTTCCCTTGCTATTATATAATTATCTTTAGTTCCTTGAACCCCAAGGAACCCTTATAACTCGAAATTCTACTTTTGGGAAAATATCTTCTAGCCTTTTAACCATCCTTTATCCATTTTCTTATATTTCCATTATCCCATTGAATTCCTTTTTCATTTCTTTTTGTTTTTCTTTCAATTGGGCTTAATGGCCAATAAGGCCCATCAAGAAAGCATTCAAGGCTATTATTCACGAAATTCATTCAAATCAAACCATGAAATCAAACATTGATCTTATTTATCTTTTAAAGGAGATTCACAAATCTCATTACATGTTTTGGAAAATGAGGTTATAACAATAACAAAGCCTTATGCATGATACCACTTCACCTATGCACGATTCCAAGACTATATGCACGATATCTAAGATCAAGGAGGTGGTAGGATTGGAAAATTTTCACTAAGAGGTGAAAGGAAGGGTATATACACTTGAGGTTCATGGGAGAGAGAGTAAGAGGTGTCATCACCTTACTACTAGTAGGTGCCACATGGCCATGCATGGATTGTAACAAGTACTTGCATGCATTCCATCTTTATCTTTCCATGAAAAATAAAAACTTGAGGATAATGCAAGGTATAAGGGTCTTCCCCTTTGGTTATCTTCTAGGACAAGCCACTTCCACTCACATTAATATATTCACAATTCGATGCAACCTTTCCCAAGGAAAGTTGCAAGCCGATATCCATTGTTTTATTAGGGTGCTTAGCTCAATTTTGCAAAGTCAAAGAGTTAACAACACGATATGGGGGTCTCCTCTTTGGCTCCTTGGCATATAGGGACTCCCATTTAACACTTCAACTCGATACACTCAATACAAGCTCAAATTAGGGTTTCCATTCAACCCCTTTCTTGGTCTTTTCATCACCAAGAATACTACCACTCATAAATGATTCAAACATGGTGTCTCATTCATTATATATCCTCTAAATGATACATAGAGGAAGTAGGAACACTCTAGAGGTGGTAATTTGCATATCAACCCTACATTTTGGGTAAATTACAATTTGTACCAAAATTGGTGCACAAGGTACTAGCATTATTCAAACAAGTTCAAACTTGGTATTTAGGCTTTCCACCAGCCACCACTTAGAATCATTCTCTCTCTTATGATGTAAAAACACTTAATAAACGTTCAACATGTGACATATTGCAATATAACTTTTTATCTTGGGTAAATTGCACTTTGGTCCAAAATAAAGGAACATTGCTCAAACAACATTCAATCATGACCAAACTTGGAACATAAGTGTGTCACATGATAACAAAACTCCTTAAAGGATTATATTAAAGTACTAAGAAACTTTATTAGCCAAAACAAATAGGGTTTAATTCATAACCCGGGTCAGGGTCATTACAAGTTATAAACCCCTAACAAGGATTTCGTCCCCAAAATCGCAGACAAAGGAAGGCAATTGTCATTCATGCATCATATCATCAAGTCTCCACATAACATCTTGATGTCATGGAGATGTCGTAGAACTTTGAACAACACAAAGTTATTCCATTAAAGATCATCATAAGAACTGTCACATATGACACATACTGAGCTGTCCTTTTAATTACTGACTGTAGAGTCAACTCTATGTCAAGTAACACTTTTCTTAGTCAGAGAAGAATTATACATACCTTATTTAACTCAGGTGTCAAAACTTACTGATTTTCCACCTTCTCAACTTACAACTTATGTGATAAGATCATTGACCTTGGCAGTCTTCCATACTTCTCACTTAGTTTAACATTTCACCTCCAAGGAAAGACCAGAGTTACGTTTTGTCACCCACTTGGAACTACAAGTCTTATCATACATTTTGATGTGCCACTCTAATCTACTGACACCACACTAAACTTTCTTATAATTTATACTATAATGACCGCCACTAAACTGATAGCTAAATCATCACTAATAATGCAGAATAACCATAAACAACGGATTAACAAAAATCACTATAATTTAAAACCATTTTTTTTGCAAAGAGATCCTTTTCCTAGAAAACTCTTAATGAAAGGACCGAAACTTTATATACATCAGGTTTCAAATTATACATACACTGTACCATATCATCTCAAGGTTAACATATAATAGTTGCTTTGTCAAAACATGTACTGAAGCAACATAAAAACCTCGAGTCATATAAGCTAAAATCTCATATTGTTTATAAAACCAATAAGCACAAAATCCGAGGACCTGAGAGCACAAAGACGACACATAGGACTTCTATCTACAAGACATGACAGACAATACACTCAATCTTAGCTGTTACTGTTGTCCCTACTATTGTTATCCTTCCTGTGTAGAACGGTCTCTACCTCCTCATGTACGTCCACCTAAAAATTGTGGATCCCATAGGGTGAGACAATTGTCCCAGCGAGAGATATAACTCTCCACCAACAATGTTATCATCACAGTTAAGTAGTATAAAACTGAGTAGAGGTTCTTCTATATTAATAAGCAAAGTTAATCACTGTGGATAAGCAAATTAGAATATTTCTAATCTTTTAAAACATTGTATCTATGATAGAGAAATAAATCATCTATTCACGCCATAAGGAATAAGAAGAACATGTGTATCATTTACCCATCATTTTATGCCAACATCTCAAGCTTATCATGTGATAATATTATCATGTTATGATATACATGAATCATTCTCATTTCTATACTATTGGCTGCAACCCATTTTCTAATCAGATATTGGATTATAATGATCTTGTAAGAGTTCAGCTAGGTATTGGATTGTACCAATCTTGAAATCACAGCCAAGTATTGGATTGTACCAATCCTGAGATCACAGCCAGGTATTGGACTCTGCCAATCCTGATAGAGTTTAGTCGGGTATTGGATTGCACCAATCCTGAGATCATAGAGTTCAACTAGGTATTAGATTGTACCAATCTTGAGATCACAGCTAGGTATTGGACTATGCCAATCCTGATAGAGTTCAGCCAGGTATTGGATTACACCAATCCTGAGATCACAGCCAGATATTGGACTATGCCAATCCTGATAGAGTTCATTGAGGTATTGGATTGCACCAATCATGAGATCATAGAGTTCAGAC
Source organism: Alisma plantago-aquatica (assembly GCA_963693085.1). Lineage (NCBI taxonomy): Eukaryota > Viridiplantae > Streptophyta > Magnoliopsida > Alismatales > Alismataceae > Alisma > Alisma plantago-aquatica. Next base: position 599,211,848 of record OY856412.1, on the reverse strand, counting down.
AGGTATTGGATTGTACCAATCCTGAGATCACAACTAGGTATTGGACTATGCCAATCCTAATAGAGTTCATCCAGGTATTGGATTACACCAATCCTGAGATCATAGAGTTCAGCCAGGTATTGGATTGTACCAATCCTGAGATCACAACCAAGTATTGGACTATGCCAATCATGATAGAGTTCATCCAGGTATTGGATTACACCAATCCTGAGATCACAGACAGGTATTGGACTATGCCAATCTTGATAGAGTTCAGCCAGGTATGGGATTACACCAATCCTAAGATCACAACCATGTATTGGACTATTTAAATCATGATAGAGTTTAGCCAGGTATTGGATTGCACCAATCCTAAGATCATAGAGTTCAGCCAGGTATTGGATTGTACCAATCCCAAGATCACAACCATGTATTGGATTATGCCAATCTTGATAGAGTTCAACCAGGTATTGGATTACACCAATCTTGAGATTATAGCCAGGTATTGGGTTACACCAATCCTAATATGACAACCATATTGCTAAAAATCCCATAGTAGTTGGGATACCTTTATATTTCCCTTTCACATTCATTATGGGATATCAATCCCTTAAATTCATCATTGAATACCACATGCTTTCACTAGGCATTATACCCAGGGGCAAGCCATCATATATATTCACATTCTTTATGTAATACAAGTATTCCTCTTATCTCATTTAAGCATATTCAAAACACTACAACCCTTATTTGGCTATAAGCATAAAGCATGTATGACCAAGATTTCATTATTATTATAACCATTTATTATTATTATGATGTTACTGGGTTTCCATTTCCCCTAGTTTATTTTGTACATTGCCATTTCTTACATGAGACTTTTATAAGCATCTTGTCACCTCTCACTAGGCAACAACTATTCACATGGCTCACCAGGCCCATTAAACATCTTGTCACCTCTTACTAGGCAACAACTATTCACATGGATCACAAGGCTCATTAAAAATTTGTCACCTCTAACTAGGCAACAACTATTCACATGGCTCACCAAGCCCATTAAACATCTTGTCACCTATTATTAGGCAACAACTATTCACATGGCTCACAAGCCTCATTAAACATCTTGTCACCTCTCACTAGGAAACAACTATTCACATGGCTCACAAGGCCATTTAAACATCTTGTTACCTCTCACTAGGCAACAACTCTGTCTAGGTCATAAGACCCATACAATTGGTATTATATGAAACATCATAGCTCATGCTTAGCTATGCTGATTATCTCATGCTACCAGCATGGTTTCAATATGGTTAGGGTTTCCCTTTATTAATCAACTGTAGTTTCAAATCATATCATTACCCTTCATTAGGGTTAAGGTTTCCCTTATTAAGCCGACTAGGGGTTTCAAGTATATTCATCAAGAATCACAACCCTAATTTAAAATCCACACATATTAGGAGTATCAATTTATACTCATTACATGAGTATTGAACAAGTATAAATTTCTCTTTCATCCTCACTAGGATATTGTTTATTTTATACTCCATTATGTTGGCTCAATCCTTCTCTCAAGGTACATTGTCCCATATTATCAAAATGCCTTAAACCCTTCATGTCTTAAAGTGTCATTGAAATAACATACTACATGTATTACTCAATCAAGTGTATTGAATTGAGGTGGTTTCACCCTATCAGGCAAAGAGGTGTGTACTTGCTTCCATATCGGGTAAAGAGGTGTAAGTGTGCTCCATACCATATTGGGCAAAGAGGTGTGTGTATGCTTCACACCATATCGGGCAAAGAGGTGTGTGTATGCTTCACACCATATAGGGAAAAGAGGTGTGTGTATGCTTCACACCATAGCGGGCAAAGAGGTGTGTGTATGCTTCACACCATATTGGGCAAAGAGGTGCATGTATGCTTTACACTATATCAGACAAAGAGGTGTATCTTCCAACATCATATCAGTTTAGAGATGTATATGTGCTTGACATCATATTGTGCCTAAGGGTATATTTGACCTCATATCGTGCAAGAGGTGTATACTACATCATCATATCATGCAAGGAAGTATAAATCATATCCATATCATTTTAGTGGTGTAGGTGCATCACCATATCAGGTTAAAGGTGCTTGCTTATGTGCTTGAACCCGATATCACTTTATAAGGTGATACCATCATCTTCAAGCTATAGACCTTCATTCTACTTGTTCTAGTTCATGGAAAACAGTCCTAGGTTACTACTAAAGCTCGTGGATTCATCAATTATGCAAGAAAAAACTATTTGAAAGTAAATCATTCTACTAAGGCAATATTGATGATAAATAATAACATAATTGAGTTCAAGTTATATAACCCGCCTAAAGAACAACTTTAAAGCTCCAAGATCCAAATATTCACGTTCCCAAGGTTGAATATGAGATTATCAAATGTCCAAGGCTTGAACTCCTCAGCCCTATGCATGATACCTCACCACTTGTGGCCGATATCCCTCACTTGTGGTTGATATCCTTCACTTGGCCGATATCACTTTGCTATGGGCGATATCACTTTGCTATGGGTGATACCCAAGGACCTATGCACGATACCACTTCACCTATGCATGATACCAAGACTCTATGCACTATATCTAAGAGCAAGGAGGTGGTAGGATTCGAGAAATTTCAATAAAGGGTGAAAGGAAGGGTATATATACTTGAGGTTCATGGGAGAGAGTGTAAGAGGTGTCATCACCTTACTACTAGTAGGTGCCACAAGGCCATGAATGGATTGACACATGTACTTGCATGCATTCAATATTTATATTTCCATGAAAAATAAAAACTTGAGGATAATGCAAGGCTTAAGGGTCGGTCCCCTTTGGTTATCTTCTAGGATGTGCCACTTCCAATCACATTATTATATTCGCAATTCAATGCAACCTTTCCCAAGGAAAGTTGCAAGCCGATATACATTGCTTTATTGAGGTGATTAGCTCGTTTTTGCAAATTCAAAGAGTTAACAACATGATATGGGGGCCTCCTCTTTGGCTCCTTGGACAGTAGGGACTCCCATTTAACACTACAACCTGATACACTCAATACAAGCTAAAATTAGGGTTTCCATTCAACCCCTTTCTTGGTATTTTCATCACCAAGAATACTACCACTCATAAATGATTCAAACATGGTGTCTAATTCATTATCTCTCCTCTAAATTATACATAGTGTAAGTAGGAACACTCTAGAGGTGGTAATTTGCATATCAACCATACATTTTGGGTAAATTACAATTTATACCAAAATTGGTGCACAAGGTACTTAGCATTATTCAAACAAGTTCAAACTTGGTATTTACTCTTTTCACAAGCCACCACTTAGCATCATTATCTTTCTTATAATGATAAAACAATTAGGGCACATTCAACATGTGACATATTACAATATAACCCCACATCTTGAGTAAATTGCACTTTGGTCAAAAATAAAGGAACATTGCTGAAACAACATTCAATCAGGACCAAACTTGGAACATAAGTGTGTCACGTGATAACAAAAAACCCTAGAGGATTATATTAAATTTATAAGAAACTTACTTTGCCAAAACAAATAGGGTTACCTCATAACCCAGGTCAGGGTCACTATATATACCAACTATCCCGTTAGCTATTTATTTTCTTGTCATAAGGAGAGACTACTTGTCAAAGAAGAACTTATCTCAGAGGTATCTCTAGATGTTATGTATATGATTCCTCAATAGATCTAGATGGGGATATTATAAGGTATTGTTTTTAGCTCGATAAGATTTTCCCAAGACAATTCTACAATTGTCCCTTCAATTGATACATCCTTATTGATGTTATGTTTATGTAGAGCATAAACCCCTAACATATGATATGCACACTATAGTATGTAACTAGACTGATATCAAAGTAGGCCCTTCTAAGTATCCAAACATTAATCATCTCATTAGGAGTCATGTTCTCACTTTCCCACACCACCTGGCACTTCTTGGATACCAGAATTCCTTACCTTGATATCCATCACATGTGTCGAAAACACATCACATCCTTTTCATTTCCATCTCTCTGTTGTTATTACCAAAGCCAAACATATAAAAGGATCTTTCTTTCATCTTGGGACATTACTTATTACACGTATATTTATCTTGGAATCAAAATTTAAGACTAGTTGATACTTTTCAAAGTACCCATCTATAGATTATTTCTAATCCATGCACATCAAGTGTCATAAGACTCACTTGATTGCCATGTCCCTGAAAGGAAAGAACACTAAGAAACATATTCCTCTTATCACCCCATCATCACCCAGGGTTGTTTATCAAAGAGAAGAGATTATCATCTCCTCTAATTATTGCATGAACTTTCAACTGTTCATGAGTCATTTACTCTTGTTTCATCCTAGGTTCCTTGCCATCAACATAGGAATTATAAGAATGATTGCATGTCATCACTCCTTTCTTTGTTATTGTCTAACATGTTAATGAACATTTTATGATTTTATCACATTTATCATTTTCACATTATGGAAGAGATCATTATCCTTCACATATTCTTTATTTGAATAGGGATCATCTTCCTTGTTCCCTTTCACTTATCATGAGAATTGTAGTTTTTACTTCCTCTTACTCAAAGGTTGATATGAGATAATCTCATATTCCATTTTATTGTACGTAGGATGTGATAGAAACATTCATGCATATTTTCAATTTCATTATGCTCTTTAGATTGGCTCAAATCGATTACTTGATCAGAGTAATCAGAAAGATAACAATCTAAGAGTTACATACTTACCCTACCTTCAATAGTTGAATACCTGGCCAGGGTATACAAGTACTGAGGTTAGGTATTATGCACCTTGTTTGTATCAAATACCTTACTTTTTATATGGACAAAAGAAATTATAAAGCATTTTAAAGAATACTAAACAGAATATAAATTCTAGTCCTCATCATTTCTTCCCCATGTTCCTATAGGACAATCAAAGGGAAGTCAACAACAACAATCCTTCCTATGATTATCAGATAAAATCTAGAGAAGAAATATCAGAATGAAAAATCTCTATCTGACTGTCACCCCTCGCGGGCATCTACCACTTCATGTTGACTCAAAACATAGAGTCTATTTGTTTCATGTTGTTGCTTTTGCCTTTTTACACTATTGGGATGTAACTTTTATAAGCCCTTCCAAGTCTACCTCAGTTGTTGGGTCATTTCCTCCCTTCTTTTTAAACAAAAGAGTTTAGTATGCTCAACATGTCCATATCTATAACATGGCTTATCCTCATACCATGGTCTTATCAGTCTTGTTACCGATGTAAAAGCTAAGTCAGAAGTTCTTATAGGTGGAAAGTTGGGACTTTTGCCTTTATTAGTGACTTTTGCCCTGGTGCAATAGGCATTTATTGCACTGGTGACACCAAAAACTTCAGCTTTTTAGAACAACTAGGCAAATGTCTCTAGAATTGTAGATATCTTTACTTAATTCTCAACTTATTGCCCCTCCTTGGGCATTGCCATCACAAATGTACTATCTGTCTATACTTATGGAAGAGTCTATTTTCTTGCCATATGTTAATCCTTCCCACATTTTTCATTGTTCCAACATGACTATGTCATTCAGGAACCCTTTCAGAACCCAAAGTTTCTACATTGAGACTGGTAACCTTGGTTGTAATGCTAGTATCCAGTCGACTATATGCATCACTGTTGTCATAACCTGCCCAACAAGAGCATAAAAAGTAGGATTCTCTATCCTCATTGGGTCAAGATGGGAATTCTCAAACACTCGTTCTTCTCTTACCTGATCACTTGCACCTTCTCTTGGTGCAACAACATTGCTCTTAGCAACGTGTTCCTTTTTTCTCCATTCATTTTTAAAGTTCACCCTTTCTTCTGTATAAGCATAAGTCACTATAGGGTATACTGGTGGACACTAGAATAGACTCAACACCTTAATCATATGTCTTTATAGACTCATCAAACCTTAAGCTCTGATACCAAAACTTTGTGACGACCTGAAAACAAATCAAGCCATCACTAGTAATCATTGCAAAATAACCATAAACAATGGATTTAAAAAATAACTAAGAATTAAAACCATTTTGGAAGGAGATCCAATACTAAGAAACTCTTACAAAGAGATCCAATTCTTATATATATCATGATTCACATAGTACATGCACTGTATCATCTCATTTTGAGGACAACATATAACAGTTGCTCTATCAAAACATATATTGAAGAAACATAAAACCTCGAGATATACAAGTCAAAATCTCATATTGTTCATAAAACCACTACGTACTGACTCCAAGGACCTCAGAATACAGAAACAAAACATATGACTTCTATCTACAAGACACGACAGATAGTACACTCAACCTGAGTTGTTACTACTATCCCAGCTGTTGTTCTCCCTCTATAGTAAGGTCTCTACCTCCTCATGCACGTCCGCCATAAAATTGTGGATCCCACGGGGTGTGATAATTGTCCTAGCGAGAGATATAACTATCTGCCAACCATATTATTATCACAATTAAGTAGTATAAAACTTAGTAGAGGTTCTTTTATAATAACAAGCAAGATTAATCACTGTATAAACAAGATAGAGTAATCTCTTTACTGAAGAAAAATGATGCATTTATCCAAGGTAGGGTAATAAACCATCTATCTACTTTATAAGGAATGTAAAGAAAGATAATTAACATCTATCAGCTAAGATGTATAAGTAAAGTGTACATCAACCCATGTTTTCTGTATTCGATCCTTAAGCAAATACACTACATAGATGATTACATTTTACAATCACACTTATGCCCTAAGGAGATGAAGTATACCATTTACTGTTCAGCCGACCACTAACTTCTCACAATTCGGTACCATACAAGGTCAATGGAAGATTTGGCTACCATGACCTCTTCCGTCTCGGTCAGTAGGAGACCACTAGCAGTGACATCTCGTGTCAAACTGCAAAAAGAGCATGCCAGGGTATACTGGCATCTTCGCTCAGAGCTACAGCCGCAACACACACTATCTTAGGGGAACAACAGACACACAACCGCCCCCAGTCATAAAATCATTGAGTCATGGAATATAGCCATACTCTGAGCTATGGACTAGTTCACTATGCTCATCACTGAGTGTACGACCGTAGTCGCACTCGAGCCAGGATATGGCATATATCCAATCCCCATTTTTTTAGAGTTTTGAAGAGAATCGGCTCACATATGGTCATCCAAACTTACACCCCCGCATATTAAAAAACATGCGCTCTAGGTTATCCCATGGGAAAAACCTATTTCACCATTTCAGCAAATACTAATGGATCTATGGTCAGGGTAATGTTACGGTTTCTAATGATATATTAAGTGCATTACAATATTCTTTTAGCATCAATCATAAATAAATGCTACAAAGAAAGGTGTAATACATCTATCAAGTACTTTCCTAATATTTGGAACACATTTAGATACATAACACTTGGGTTCTCAGTCCCTTATCATATTACTAGGGATTCTTATCCCTAATCATTATCATCATCATGATTATATGATCTGGGTATTCAACCCTTAGTTCATCACTGAACAATGTCACCACTTATCAGGTAACCATGACCTCTAGGTCCTCAGACCCAGGTATATATCACACTTGTTGCACAAGTATTTCACATGGCTCACAAGGCCCATTAAACATCTTGTCACCTCTCACTAGGCAACAACTATTCACCTGGCTCACAAAGCCCATTAAACATCTTGTCACCTCTCACTAGGCAACAACTATCTTTTAGGTCATCAGACCACATAAACATTATACTTGTTATACAAGTATTTAACATGTCTCACAAGGCTTATGCAATAAGAGAAATAACACCTTCCCATTATTAGTGTTAGGGTTTCCCTTTATAGCCGAATAGGGTTTCAAGTTCATATTATCAATCCAAACCCTAATCCATTGCTTTACACATCTAGGAGCATATATTGATATCATAAGTATTCAATCATACTTATTTATTCTCATCATATATCATTAAATGAGTATCAACACAAAGTATGAGTTTCTCTCTCATCCTCACTAGGATGTTGATTACATAATACTTTATTAACTTGGCTTAACCTGTAAGGGTCTACCTAACATAGTAACCGGATATGTTACCCAACATGGAGACCCGATACGATATTCTTGGATGGGAAACCGATATGGTATCTTGGATATACCACTTAAATGATACATGATGAGGCATATACTATATTCCCGATATGATGCACACCTTATGCATGATAAGGGACAAAGCATATAGCTTATACCCAATATATGGTCAAGCACCTAGCTCATACCGGATATGAATCTAATTTGAGATGATAAGAACTAAGTGATAGTCAATCGGATATGGGTATGTGATATAATGTTAGGGGATACACCCTAAAACATGACATGGTAATGTGGTTATACCACATGCCCGATATGGATACACGACATGAAGTAAAGAATGTATCTTAAAGCATAATATGATAGTATACACACATCTTGATACCCAATATGGTAGCGACACTCCAATCATATGTAGTCGATTGAGTGACATATGTTGTGTGTTGCGTTAATTGAAATATAAGAGATGATGAGATTTGTTAAAGGTGATCTAATGTTCCTCAATAGGAGGATTGAACCAACTTAGTAAAAAGTATGATACGATCAATATCTTATAAGAATACGAGATAGACTTTTAAATGAGTGATAAACATGTTAATAAGTATGAATTGATACTCCTAAAATGAGTGGAGTATGAATTAGGGTTTGATTCTAGATATTATGATCTTGAATCCTTAATTCATTAATAAGAAGGAATCCCATCCCTAATGAAGGGTGATGGGATACTCTTACAACCCTAATTGATTAAGATAGAGAAATCCTAACCCTAATAATGGGAAGGATGTACTTTCTTATATCACATGGTGATGATGTAGACAATCCTAACCCTAATCATGGGTATGACTTATTTCCCATGAATGGCATAATGATGTCATATACTACTAGAGTTTCTACCATGAAGTGCAACTCCAAGAAACATGAGATGATGAGCATAGCTCAGAATGAGCTATGGTGTTGTGTATGCTATAGTTTTAAATGACCCTTTTGAGCCATGTTAAATAAATGTAGAATAAAGTATAATGATTATACAGTCTGATATCTTACCAAGATAAGTCATTACCTGGTAAGAGGTGACAAGATTCTTAATCAAACCATGTGAGCTATGTAGAATACTTGTACTACAAGTGAAATGAATACCTTGGTCTGAGGACCTAGAGGTAATAGTTACCTATTACAGAGGTAACAATGCTATGTGGTGATCTAAGGGTTGAATACCCTGATCCAGTAATCATGATAATGATGATGTAAAGGGATGAGGATTCTCAGTAATGTGATAAGGGACTGAGATCCAAAGTGTTATGTATCAAAATGTGTTCCAAATATTAGAAAAGTACTTGATAGATGTATTACACCTTTCTTTGTAACATTTGTTTATGAGTGATGTTTATAACTTGTTTGATGCTAAAAGAATATTATAATGCACTTAATATATCATTAGAAACCATAAAATGTAGTTTCCCTGACCATAGATCCATCTGCATCATAATTTGTTGAATAGTGAAACGAGTTTTTCCCACAGGATAACTTGGAGCACATATTTTTAAATATGTGGGGGCATAAGCTTGGACGGCCATAGGTGAGACGATCCCCTTACAAACTCAAAATAAATGGGGATTTGGCTATATTCCATATCCTGGCTCGAGTGCGGCTACGGTCATAGTCTCAGTGATGAGCACAGAGAACTGGCATGTGGCTCAGAGTATGGCTATATGCCATGTCTCAATAATTTTATAACTGGGGACGGATGTTAGTCGGTGTTCCCCTAAGAGAGTGCATGTTGTGACTGTATCTCTATATCGAAGATGCCGCTATACCCTGACATAGCTAATTTGTAGCGACACAAGATGTCCTGCCAGCAGATGACATGAGATGTCCTGCTGAATCTGTGTGGTCTCGTACTGACTAGGATGACAGAGGTCTTGGCATCCGGCTTTGTCATTGACCTTGTATGGTACTGACTTGTGAGAAGTTTGTGGTCGGTTGGAGTGTGAATGGTATACTTCATCTCCTTAGGGCATAAGTGTGATTGTAAAATGTAATTAGTCATGTAGCGTATTTGCTTAAGGACCGAATACGGAAAACATTAGTTGATGCGTATTTCAGTTATACATCTTTGTTTATAGATGTTATTTATGTTTATTTACATTACTTGTAAAATGGATAGATGGTTTATTACTCTACCATGGATAAAGGCCTCCTTTTTATTAAGTAAAGAGATTACTCTGTCATATTCATACAACGCTTAATCTTGCTTGTTAATATAAAAAGAACCTCTGGTTAGTTTTATAATGCTTATCTGTGATAATAATATGATCATCGAAGAGTTATATCTCTTGCTAGGACAATTGTCTCACCCTGTGGATCCACAATTTTTAGGTGGACGTGCATGAGGAGGAAGAGACTTTTATACAGAGGGAGAGCAACAGCTGGGGGAAGCAGTAACAACTCAGGTTGAGTGTAATGTCTTCATCTAGTATTTGATTAGACCCATGGCACAATATTTCACTAGAATTAGACAACATACCATGGAGATTTTTGTTCCATGCCATCTGTTGATCATATCTCGAAGACGGTCTAAGCAATCACTGAAGTGCTTTTGCCTAGATAGAAGTCCTTTGTGTCGTCTCTGTACTCTCATGTCCTGAGAGTCAGTTTGTAATGGTTTCATGAACGATCTGAGGAGTTTGTCTTGTATGCCTCGAGGTTTTATGTTGCTTCAATATATGTATTGATAGAGCAACTGTTATATATTGTCCTCGAGATGAGAAGAAACAATGCTTGTACAATGTGAATCATGATATGTATACCTTTTGGATCTTTCAGTAAGAGTTTCCTAGAATAGGGACTCCTTGTAAAATGGTTTTAAATTTTAGTGATTTTTTTAATCAACTATTTATGATTATTCTGCATAATTAGTAACGATTTGGCTGTCAGTTTGGTGGCAGTCATTACAATTTTGGTATCAGAGCTTAAGGTTCGCTGAGTCTACAGAGACATAGGACTAAGGTGTTGAATCTGTTCTACTGTCCTCCAATATATATTATAGTGACTTCTGCTTATGCAGAAAATAGAGTAAAGCTTAAAGATGTCTGGAGAACATAAGGAACACATGGCTAAAAGCAATGTTGTTGCACCAGGAGAAGGTGCAAGGGATCAGGCGAGAGAAGAATGACTTCCTGAGAATCCCTGGGTTGATCCAACCATGATAAGGAATCCTTCTTTTGATGCTCTTGCTGGACATGTTAGGATAGCAGTGATGCATATAGTGGACTGGATATTAGTAACACAACCTAGATTACCAGACCCTAATGATGAAGTTTTGGGCTCTAACAAGATTTCAAATCAACATAGTTATGTTGGGGTAGTTGAAAATGTCAAAAGCACTAAGACACAACAAGAAACAAAACCTGTCACCAGTATGGGAAAGTAGGACATTTGATGAGGGACTGTCCAAAAAAGGATAATAAGGTAGGAAGTAAGAAAAGATCTGTTCAAACACGGGAATAGATGCCTAGTAGTTTTAAATAGGGGAAGTTTTTGGTACCACCAATATAACCAATGTCTCATGCACCAGGGTAGTGGCTACCAAAGAAGAGAAAAGGACTTGATGTTCCACCAATTAGGACTCTTTATTTAGCCTCTACATCGATTATAAGGCTGACAAGACCAGTAAATGCCTATAAGATATGTCATAAGTGTAGATAGGTTGGGCATATTAGATCCTTTTGTCCAAAAAGGAAGGAGGGAATGACCCAACCACTGAGGCAGAATAAAAAAGACTCTTAAGGGCAATGGTTTAATAATGGTACACGAGGACGTAGACATACACCCTGAGCATGTCCATCTGCACCAAACAATAGAGCACGATGTTTGAAATAGGCAATGACAAGATCCTATGTAAAGAATCAGCCTCAGGCAGTAATCAATCCACGATTCAAGATAGGTCAGATGAAATAGTGTCATTCTGATATATCATTTCATGATTCTATCTGTTAAATGTAAGAAAAGTAGTTGTCGTTGAGCTTCCTTTGACTAGTCCTATGAGGACATAAGGAAGGTGAGAACTTACATTCTATTCAGTAATCTTTAAAATGCTTTACAATTTCTTTTATCTGTGTGAAAGAGGATGAGGTATAGAAGTGATTCCTAGAGAAAATCCAGGGATGCTAAGTCTTATGTTTTTTATGATAGGAAAAGTAAGTAATATAATATTAAACAAAGTGCATACTACCTAATCTCAGTACTTGTATACCCTGGACAGGTATTCAACTATTGAAGATAAGGTAAGTATGGAACTCTTAGATTGTTATCTTTCTGATTACTCTCATCAAGTAGTCATTTTGAGACAATCGAGTGAGCATAACGAAATTGGAAATATGGCATGGATATTTTTATCACATCCTAAATGCAATAAATGGAATCTAAGATGATCTCAGATCAATCTATGTGTATGAGGAAGTAAAAAGTATAATCCTCATGATAAGAGAAAGAGAACAAGGGAAATGATCCCTGTCTGATAAAGTCTATATGAATAGTAAAGATCTTTTCCATAATGTGGAAATGGGAAATGTGATAAAATCATAAAATGTTCATAAACAAGTTAGAAAATAACAAATAAAGTAATGATGATATGTAATCATCCATATAATTCCTAAGCAGATGGCAAGGAACTTAGGATGAAACAAGAGTAAATGGCTCATGAACAGTTGAAAGTTCATGCAATAATCTTAGGAGATAATAATGTCTCCTCTTTGATAAATAACCCTGGGTAATGATGGGGTGATAAAATGAATATGTTTCTTTGTGTTCATTCCTTTTAGGGACATGGAAATTTGGTGAATCTTATGACATCTGATGTGCATGAGATAGAAGCATTCTATTGATGGATACTTGGAAAAGTATTAGTTCGTCTTGGACTTTGGTTCCAAGGTAAAGATATGTGTAGTAGGTAATGTCCCAAGATGAAAGAAGGATCCTTTTGTATTTTTTTAGATTTGGTATTAACAATAGAGAGATGGAAATGATGAGGATGTGATGTGTCTTTGACACATGTGAAGGATACCAAGGTAAGGAATTCTGGTATCCAAGAAGTGCCACGTGGAATGGGAAAGTGAGAATATGACTCTTGATAAGATGAATAATGTTTGGCTACCTAGAAGGGCCAACCTTGAGATAACTATAGTATGGAGATCATATGTTAGGGGTTTATGCTCTGCATAAACATAACATCGATAAGGATGTATTAATTGAAGGAACAATTGTAAAATCGTTTTGGGAAAAAGCTTATCAATCTAAAAGTAATTCCTTAGAGTATCCCTATCTAGTTCTGTTGAGGGAAATTATACATAACACCAAGAGATACCTATGAAGATACATTCTTCTTTAATAAGTGGCATTTCCTTATTACAAAGGAATTTACAACTAGGAATATAGTTGGTACAAGTCATAAGAAAGTTTTGTGTTGTGTCAACAGATTAGCGTAGTACTGAAGATGTATGATAAGACTTGTAGTCCCAAGAGGGTGACAGAACGTAACTATAACCTCTCCATGAAAGAGAAATGCTAAAACTGAGTGAGGTTTGATTCCTGAATTATCCAAAGTATGAATATCACTTCTTTGACTTAGAAAGTGTTACTTGACATAGAAATATACACTACAATCATTAATGAAAAGACAGTTGTATGTGTATCCTATATGGTAGATTTTATGACAAACCTAAATGAAAGGGCTTTGTATTGATCAAAGTTATGTGGCATCTCCATGACAATAAGACTTTATGTGAAGACTTGATGATATGATGCCTGAATAACAATTTTCTTCCTTCATCCGAGATTTCGGGGACGTAATCCTTGTTAGGGGTTTCTAATTATAACACCCTTGACCTGGGTTATGGTTTAACCCTAGAATTTTTTCTTAAGTAAGTTATTTACAAACTAATTCTAATATTTTGGAAAGTAATTAAGGCTTCTTGTGAAGTTTATTTTCAAGTTTGAGCTTAATTGCAAACTATTTGTGCATTATATGATAATCTGAGTGAAAAGTGCAATTTGCCCAAGATGAGGGGTTACATTGCAATATGTCACATGTTGAATGTGTTCTAAGTGTTTTAGTATCATAAGAGAGAGAATGATGCTAAGTGGTGGCTTGTGGAACCTAAATCCCAAGTTATAACTTGATTGAACAATGTTAGTACTTTGTGCACCAATTTTGGTACAATTTGTAATTTATTCAAAATATGGGGTTGGAATACAAATTACCACCTCTAGAGTGTCCCTACTCCCTCTATGTATCTTTTAGAGGAAAGAGAAAGAAGGAGACACTATGTTTGAATCACCTTTAAATGATGATACTCTTGGTGATGAAAAGACCAAGAAAGAATTGAAGGTAAAGCCTTATATGTGTTGTATCGAGTTATAGACTTAACATAGGAGTCCTATCGGCCAAGGATCCATAGTAGAAGTATCCTATTGGTTTGTTGATCCTTGGAAAACGCCATGAAGGGAAAAGAAACTCAAGGGGGTGGCCTATGATGAGTTGCAAGCTCCTTGCAAAAAGTATATCAGTTTGCTTTATTGATAAGATAAAGATGAGATAACTTACTCAACAAGAGAAGGAATGGCTGATATATTGCCTCTATATTTTCCTCAAGACTCTTACATGGAAATATATATATATGTGTTCATGCATGGACACGTGTCAACCATGCTTGTCCACATGTCATCTAGTAGCATAAGGTGGAGACACCTCTTATACACTTTATCTCATGAACCCAAGTATATATACTTCACCTTCCACCTACTTATGGAAGTTTATGAACCCCACAACCCTCCTCCTTGGAGATATCATGCATAGCTGCTTAGATATTGTGAAAATTATCTCAAGTAGAAAGGGGATCTCGAGCACCAAGCTTAAGGTAAGGCTTTGGTCATCTTCAACCTTGGTTGAAGTGGGATTTTGGGTTATGGATATTCCTCTCTTTCCTTCTTCACCAAGTTCTTAACTATGGTGATTTCTTGTATATGGAGGATTTTTGAACAACCCTTGGACCTTGTAAAAGTTCATCTTCAACCTTAGGAATGTAAAGCTTTGGAGCTTGGAGCTTTGAAGTTGTTCATAAGGCATGTTATCTAACTTGAATCCAATCATGTTACTATTCACCACCTATCTTGCTATACTTGATGATCTACTTTAAATTCTGATATTTTTTTGAATACTTGATGAATCTATGAGTTCTTGTAGTTTCTTAGATCTATTGTACATTCACTATAATAGTTATAACGAAGGTCTAAAGCTTGAAGAAGATGGTATCAGTTTATAAAGTGATATCGGGTTCAAGCATACAAACAGGTACCTCTAACCCGATATGGTTATGTACATACAACACTAGCACAATATGTTTAAGATTTTTTAGCTTTTTGCACAATATGGATATGAGTTTCACACTTTGAACACGTTATGGTGTTAACCGTGCACCTTTTTCATGATAGGAAGTCAAGCAAAGACACAATGCACGATACAAGGTCAAGTATATACTTCTAAATTGATATGCTAAAACCCTAGTTTGGGTAACTTAGTTTGATTACGATAAGAAAGTACCTCTTGCACGATATTGTCATGTAGTACACACCTAGTACACAATATTGTGAAGTACACATCTTGTGCATGATATGATTGATTGAGCATACACTTATGAACAATATAAGACATGGATTCAAAATACATGGTATAACCAGATATGAAACCCAAGATGGGGGTTAACCCGATATGGAGATAGATGATAGCTCATACATGATATGAGCCATGTATTATGAATGATATGGGAGATACCCACTTACACCTTATACATCATACAAGTCTAAGACTATACCTCTTATATTATATAGAGATAGTGACCACTCTATACAACATAGAGTTGGAAACCCAAAGTGATGGGTAAATCGATATAAGTGGTGAGTGATACTACATGCATTATATGATTGATATTCCTTGTATGATAGGAGTCACACCTAATTCTACCTTATGAATTATATGAGGTCCAATTCATACCTCATGCACGATATGGTCCATTCTACATAATATGGTAGATAGCCCTAGATGATGGATTGAAATATGATATACCATATCCATTATGTAATGGATTGTGATAAGAGAATTCAATAGACACCTAGCTTGTCATGTAAATTATATGATAGGGCTAATCCTTGAAGGTATAAATAGGTTATGAGACTACGGGTCTACCTAACATAGTAACCTGATATGTTACCCAACATGGAGACCCGATATGATAATCTTGGATGGGAAACTGATATGGTATCTTGTATATACCACTTAAATGATACATGATGAGGAATATACTGTATTCTCGATATGTTGCACACCTTGAGCATGATAAGGGACCAAGAATATAGCTTATACCCGATATGGGGTCAAGCACCTAGCTCATATTCGGTATGAATCTAATTTGAGATGATAAGAACTAAGTGATAGTCAATCTGATATGGGTATGTGATATGATGTTAGGGGATACACCCTAAAATATGACATGGTAATGTGGTTATACCACATGCCCGATATGGATACACGACATGAAGTAAAGAATGAATCTTAAAGTATAATATGATAGTATACACACATCTTGATACCCAATATGGTGGAGACACTCCAGTCATATGTAGTTGATTGTGTGACATATGTTGTGTGTTGTGTTAATTACAATATAAGAGATGATGAGATTTGTTAATGGTGATCTAATGTTCCTCAAGAGGAGAATTGAACCAAATTAGTAAAAAAGTATGATACGATCAATATCCTAATAAGAGTAAGAGAGAAACTTTTACATGTGTGATAAACATGTTGATAAGTATGCACTGATACTCGTAAGATGAGTGGAGTATGAATTAGGGTTTGATTCTAGATATTATGATCCTGAATCCTTAATTCATTAATAAGAAGAAAAACCAACCATAATGAAGGGTGATGGGATACTCTTACAACCCTGATTGATTAAGATAGAGAAATCCTAACCCTAATAATGGGAAGGATGTACTTTCTTATATCACATGGTGATGATGTAGACAATCCTAACCCTAATAATGGGTAGGATGTATTTCCCTTGAATGGCATAATGATATCATATACTACTAGAGTTTCTACCATGAAGTGCAACTTCAAGAAACATGAGATGATGAGCATAGCCTAGAATGACCTATGATGTTGTGTATGTTACAATTTTATATGAGCCTTGTGAGCCATGTTAAATAACTGTACAATAAAGTATAATGATTATACAGTCTGATATATTACCAAGATAAGTCATTACCTGGTAAGAGATGACAAGATGCTTAATCAAACCATGTGAGCTATGTGGAATACTTGTACAACAAGTGAAATGAATACCTTGGTCTAAGGACCTAGAGGTAATAGTTACCTGTTATAGAGGTAACAATTCTATGTGGTGATCTAATGGTTGAATACCCTGATCTAGTACTCATGATAATGATGATGTGAAGGGATGAGGATTCCCAGTAATGTGATAAGGGACTGAGATCCCAAGTGTTATGTATCTAAATGTGTTCCAAATATTAGAAAAGTACTTGATAGATGTATTACACCTTTCTTTATAGTATTTGTTTATGAGTGATGTTTATAACTTGTTTGATGCTAAAAGAATACTATAATGCACTTAATATATCATTATAAACCATAAAATGTAGTTGCCCTAACCATAAATCCCTCAGCGTTAGAACTTTCTGAATGGTGAAATGGGTTTTTTCCCACGGGATAATCTGGAGTGCATATTTTTGAATATGTGGGGGTGTAAGCTTGTATGGCCATATGTGAGTCGATCCCCTTATGAACTCGAAATAAATGGGGATTTGGCTATATGCCATATCCTGCCTTGAGTGTAGCTACAGTCGTAGACTCAGTGATGAGAACGGTGAAGTGGCACGTGGCTCAGAGTATGGCTATATGCCATGACTCAGTAATTTTATAACTGGGGACGGTTGTTAGTCAGTGTTCCTCTAAGAGAGTGCATGCTATGACTATAGCTCTATAGTGAAGATGCCACTATACCCCGACTTAGTTAATTTGCAGTGACATGAGATGTCCTGCCAGCAGATGACACGAGATGCCCTACTGAATCTGTGTGGTCTCGTACTGATTGAGACGGCAGATTTAACATCCCTAACCTAGGTTATGTGTTAACCCTAGATGTTTTGTCTAATAAGGTTGAGTAGATTCTTAATATTATCTTGGGAAAAGTAATTAGGGCTCATGAGAAACTTATGTTCAAATTTTGGTCATGTTTGAACAATGTTGAAGCAATGTTTGCTTATTTTGGACTAAATTGCAAATTACCCAAGTTGAGGGGTTAAATTGCAAATGTTGAATAATAAGATGTTCCTTTGATGTTGATACATCATAATAATTAATATGATGTAGTGGTATGGTTTTCACAAGCTTGGGCACCAAGATTAAGCTTGTAAAGCAATCCTTGTGCATTAAAACCTAGTTTTGGTGTAATGTGCAATTTACCCAAAACCTAGGGTTCAACATGCAAATTACCACTTCAATAAGGTCCCTAATGTTTCTTGGCATCATGTAGTGCAAATAAAATG
Source organism: Alisma plantago-aquatica (assembly GCA_963693085.1). Taxonomy (NCBI): domain Eukaryota; kingdom Viridiplantae; phylum Streptophyta; class Magnoliopsida; order Alismatales; family Alismataceae; genus Alisma; species Alisma plantago-aquatica. The sequence goes on along the minus strand of OY856412.1, from coordinate 599,193,103 downwards.
AGAAGGGCTCCTCATTTGAATTAAGTTGGAGGAGAGAGAATCTTGATATTAAAATAATCAAGATTTAATCCTAAGTGAAACCCTAATTTAATTTAGGGCAAAAATGAATGTATTAATTACAGGGCCTTCAACCAAAATTAAAATGGTTGGATTCAGATGTGTGTGGATAAGCCTAAAGCCTTACAAAGGCACGAGCATATCCTAAGGAGGTGAAATTCCACTCACCATTATTATAAGAAAAAGAATTTCCACTCAAATAAGGATATTCTTATTATAAGGGTTAAGGTGTTTAATTTCTTTTCCGTTAATTCATGGATAATGGAAGGGAGTTTTGTAGGGATAGATATGCCCTTGCATGCAAGAAACCAAGCGGGAAGTAGTGGCAACAATTTTGGAATTAAAAGACTTTTATAAAGTATCTTCTCTCTCCTCAATTTTCTTATAAAAGTACCTTTTCCAAGCCAAATGAAAGGCTTTTACGACCCCACTTCTTCTCCTTGCTTGAAAAATCGACCAAGAAGGATAAGGACAGAAGGGATCACGTCCCAAACCTGTTGGTAAGCTTTTGATCTTCGTTCTTCATGATTTCATGGTGAAAATCATAAAACATTGTGTAATTCCTTCATTTCTTCACTCAATCTTCAATTCTAGCCGATCATTCACTCCAAATCTTGAAGTTGAGCCTTGGAATAGTTGGAGAAGCTTCATACACCATTAGATCCGTGTAGCTTGGAGCTTGGAGATCAGATTTGAGGCGGGTTTTATAACTTGAACCCTTTTACATTGTTATTCAACCATTAATCTTGTAATTTCAATGATTCCTTCATTATCTTGATTAATTGCTGATTGAAAATGGTTAATTCATGAAATCAGAAGTTTTTAGAACTTCAGGGACGAAGCTTGATGATTATGACATCATCATAAGCACAAACCTCCCCAAATATCTTGGGCAAACGGTTTGGAAGTTGGGACCAAACGGTTTCACCAAACCGTTTGGTGACCAAACAGTTTGCAAACTGTTTGGGAGAAAACGGTTTCAAAACCATTTGAGATGGTTGACCAAAGATTGAACGTTTGCGATTACTGTTTCTAATTATGTTGATTAATGACCCACCAAATTTTATGGGTTAATTGCCAAGGAATCGTGAGTTGAAGGCTAATCAATTAGGGAAACCTAATTGGATTAAGTGCTGATTTTTCAGCTTGATTAATTCGACTTTTTGGGAAAACGGTTTCAAAACCATTTGAGATGGTTGACCAAGGGTTGACCGTTTGGGATTCTTGTTCATAATTATGTTGGTTGATAACCCTCCAAGTTTGAGGGATTAACTCTAAAGTAATCGTGAGTTGAAGGCAAATCACTTAGGTAAACCTAATTGGATTAAGTGCTGATTTTCAACCTGATTAACTTGACCTTTTTGGGAAAACGGTTTCAAAACCATTTGAGAGCGTTGAACAATGGTTGAAAGTTTGATATTACTGTTCCTAATTATTTTGTTTAATGACTCACAAAATTTTAGTGGTTGATTTCCAAGGAATCATGAGTTGAAGTCTAATCAATTAGGCAAACCCTAATTGGAATTAGTGCTGAAATTCCAATGAGTTGATTTGAGATTTTGGGTTGATTAGCCCAAACGGTTTCAAAACCATTTGGGGATCACCCAAACGGTCTCAAGACCGTTTTGGGGTCACCCAATACCGTTTTGAGGTCTAGGGTCAAGTATGGATATGTGTTTGAAGATCCAAAGATGTGGTATGAACCCTAATCGGCTAAGTGCTGATTTTGCAAGTGATTGAGATGATGTTTTGGGTTGATTGGCCCAAACGGTTTCAAAACCGTTTGGGGATCACCCAAACGGTTTCAAGACCGTTTGGGGATCACCCAAGACCGTTTGGAGGTCTAGAGTTAAGCATGGTTGCCTATTTGAAGGTCCAAAGTTACCAAGTTACAAAGCAATCAATTGCTGATTTGTTGATCGACTCAATAGACCAAACCTTGATGAAATTTCACTAGAATCCAAGGGTTGGATTTTCCAAACGGTCTCAAGACCGTTTGGAGGTCACCCAAGACCGTTTGGAGGTCTAGGGGTGAGTATGGTTAAGCAATTGATGATCCAATGTTACTAAGTTAAAGTGTAATCAATAGCTGATTTGGTGATCAATCCAATGATCCAAACCTTAATTGGTTGACTTGGATTTTGATGATATGATGGGAAAATGGTCTCGAGACCATTTGGAGGTCATCCAAACGATCTCAAGACCGTTTGGGGTCAGGTCATACCCAATTTGGATGATGGTTCAATGGTTTCAAAGTAACTAGTCTTATATTGATTAGTATTGAAGGATCATCGATTCCAAACCCTAATTCAATTGATTCAAACCCTATTTGATAATCAATTGAGGGTCAAATAAGTTGAAGGTTGACCTATTAGACTCAATTGAAGTATGAGCATAGGTCCCATTGATGATTGGTTCCATGAATTCAATGGTTGAAGGTCCAATGCAATCAATTGAAACACAATTAGTAGTTTGATTGATGATCAACTTCAAAGCTCTAATTGGTGATTATAAACCCTAATCCCATTGAAATCAGACCCTAATTGAAGTCCTAATTGAGGGGTGAGTTCATGATCCAATTGATGATCCAATTGATTGAAGTTCCATTGATTGGAATTGAGTGTTGTTGAAGTCTTGATTGACTTTTTGGTTCATGCGGTTTTGAGAGGTTTGGACCAAACGGTCTCAAGACCGTTTGAGACCAAACGGTCTCAAACTGTTTGAGACCCATGCGGTTTCAAAGATTTTTGCTTAAACGGTTTCAAACCGTTTGTGGATCAATTTGGTTAATTCAATTGGATGCCTAATGCAATTGAAGGATCAATTGGTTAATCCAATTGAGTACCTAATGTAATTAAAGGAACAATGGATTGATCCAATTGAGTACCCAATGAAATTAAAGACTCAATTGACTAATCCAAATGGATACCTAGTGCAATTGAAGGTTCCATTGATCAATCTATTTGGATACCTCATGTTATTGAAGGTCTAATTGATCAAACCTTTTTGGAAACCTAAGGTAATTAGGTGAGAGATACCCCTCATGGTACTAATCAATAATGCATAACAAATGCATGGATCCAATACATGATGTGAAACCCTAGTTGAGGGTGTATCCATGTGAAACCCTAGTTGAGGGTGTATCCATGTGAAACCCTAATTGAGGGTGATTTCATGAGAAACTCTAATTGGGAACGATTAGTAAACCCTAATTATGGGCAATGTGATATGAAACCCTAATGAAGGGTGATACTATATGCAATCCATATTCTAAAGAAGGGAGATGGTATGTGAAACCCTAATCCCTAATGTAGGGTAAATGTTGTGAGAATCTCTAATGCAGGGTGAATTCTATGTGAATCCCTTATGTAGGGTAAATGCTATGTGAATCTCTAATGTAGGGTGATTGCTATGTGAGTCCCTAATGCAAGGTGGTGCTATGTGAAGCTCTAACACAGAGTAATTCTATGTGAAGCTCAAATACAGACTAATGGGTTATGAATATAATAAGATAACCCTTGTATTGCATGGTACTGATATGTAATTGCATCATGATTACTAATCATGCAGATATGATGAGAAGATGAGCATAGCCAGGTATGGGCTATGATGTTCTGTACATTGAAAATGTTCTATATTCCTTATAAGCTTTCATATGTCTTGTTGCCTATTAAGGGGTAATAAGAGGTGATATGAGCTTTGTGAACTATGTGCAATACTTTGTGTAGCAAGAATTATAATGTCCTTGGTCAGATGACCTGAAGGTATGAAGTTACTTAATAAGTGGTAACCAGTGTTCTATGATGAGATAAGGGTTTAAATACCCAGATTCTATAATCATAATGATGAATGTGTTAAGAAGTGGATTTGTACTTGATGAGTTAAGGGATTGAGATCCCAATACTCTGAGAAAAGAGTGTGGCTACATGCCATGACTCCACTATGACAATGCCAGGCTTTAGATATATGATCTAAGCCAGAAGAGAGTTAATGCTGTGATAATGATTCTGTAGTGGATAAATGTTAATACATGTTCTTCATATTCCCTAATGGATATGTGATATGATGCTCTTTCAAGTTATAGTTGTAATGTAGAATAAGATTAATATTCTAATATGTTAGACATTGAAGTAACTACTATCAAACAAATATGATTCCTCTTTTCATATGTAACTTCTTAAGCTGCAATAATAATGTTACTGGCGGAGAGTTATATCTCTCGCTGAGGCAATTTACAATTGTCTCACCCCCGTGGGAACTATATTTTTAGGTGGTCGCGGACGAGGAGACAGAAACCCTTCAGTAAGGGAAGGACAACAACAGCAGAAGTAACAACTGTGAAGTCTCAGGTGGAGACACTGGCTGTTATGCCATGTATAGATGTATATAAAGTCCTATGTGTCGTCTCTGTACTCTCAGGTCCTCGGAGTAGTAATTAGTGCTTTCGAGATTTTGGCTCAATGCCTCGATATTTTTAACTGTCTGTGATTAGCTTGACAGGACAGTTAATGCTTGTAATTCTCAAAAGGAGATGATACAGAATATGTACCTGTGAATAAGAATGTAATTGTGTTACTTTTGTTCTATGTGAGAAAGTTTTTACTTGATGGATCTTTTGATAAAAATGTTTTAATTTTTAGTGATTTTTGGTAATCCGCTGCTTAATGAACGCTTCTGCATTAGTTAATCTTGTTTTCGTGAGACATACGTCACAACAGAGGTCTTGGCAGCCGACTCTGTCATTGACGTTGTATGGTACTGACTTGTGAGAAGTTTGTGGTCGGTTGGAGCATGAACGGTTTACTTCATCTCCTTAGGGCATAAGTGTGATTGTAAAAAAAAATCAGCTGTGTAGCGTATTTGCTTAAGGATCGAATACAGAAAACATTGGTAGCATCATCAATGTCCCACATTTGTGCCTATCAGTCAGGTAACAATAGTGTACCTCCATGGCCAGGAAAGACCCTCCTCTACGTCAGGATCTATCTTAAACACTAGGTTTCCATCTATAATCTTCATTTTGACATTGACTATTAAAATTTTTCTTTCATATAGACTTTCTAGGAAAATGTTTTTTTCCCCTTGATTGCTAGAAAAAACTTTGCTAAAATATTCCTGGTCCCTTCCATATCACATGTATTATTTTCCAAGTTACTCTCCATCAACACATCAAGGTTTACAAACATCTCGTTGTCCATAGTGGACGATCTCCCTAACAGAGGGGTATTATTTGCCAATCCCTTCCTGGGAGGATCTCGATCAATGACTTCCTTAGAGTTTCCCTCTGTGTTGCTTCCTCACATGCTTGCATAACAAAAGTCTACACCAGATACTAGTCTAGAAACACTAACCACCTTTGTTGGCTGTCCTGGTTCCATCAGCTTGTCCAGATTTTTCCTATGGTCTCCAACAACATATAGTGGATCATTCCTGAAGGCTCCCACTTCAAAGGACCCCATACATCCTTTATCCACTAGCTAGATCATCCACATATGCCTCCTCCTCGTCCCCTCTAGCCTCCACTACAACCATCAAAAGATTAATGTTTAATATATTTCGTTTCAAATTATTATTTTAGCAATTCTTTACTGGAATAGGTAGTATATAATCTGATAAAAAATTAAAAAAAACATAGGTTATTGAGTTTATAAGAGCTTGTGGGTGAAGGTGCATCACAAAGATCACCATCCTTTATATAACCACACATAGTCAACAAGATAGGCGCGAGTTCCCAAATGCATGGTTCATTGGATGCACACAAACAAGAACCGAAGGGACTCAGATCATACAATCAACAAGTGAATATATCTAGATGAGAAAAGGGTATACAATTTTTGTTCAAAGAAAATTATTATTTGGGCACCTCAAGATAATTGTATTTTCAAAACAATTAAGGAATAGGAAATTAGACATGTTTGGACTCCAAATGGTAACAATCAAAATGTCGTTTAAACAAAATAAAATAAAATATTTTTATTTTATAAAAATATCCAATTAGACACATGCACTGAGCATGGTCGAGTGGGACATAGTAGGGCGTGGCATGGCGTTTCATGGTTAGGTGAGGCGAGGTACTCACGTGAATGAATTTAGATGGGAAAAGAATATGACTTTTGTTCGAAAAGAATTATTGTTTTGGCGGCTCGAGACAATTGTCTTTCTAAGGCAATTAGGAAATTGAAAATTGTACATCTTTGGACTCCAAATGGCAACAATCAAAATTCTGTCTAAACAAAATAAAATAAAAAGATATCGTTTTATAAAAATATCGAATCACACACATGCACCAAACCGGGCATGACAGAACGAAGCGTGGTGTGGCTAGGCGCGGTGTGGTTAGACGAGACGAGGTGGACACGTGCATGTGTGTGCGTATCTTAATCGCAAAGTCCAAAGCACATAAAAGTCTAATCAGGCTTAAATTTAAAAATCCAAAAAAAAGACCAATAGGCCTTTAGTCACTACTAGTTTACTGAGTGTATCTCATTTTAGAAGTAAGCAAGGCAGGATAAATGACGACTGAGAAGTTTGAAACAACACAAACCTATGACTGAAAAACAATACAATGACCTTATTTGTATATGAAAATATCAAAATTGAATTGACTCGGGTCAGAATAAGGTCTAACAAAATTATATTAAACCATACCGTGTCGTGTTCCAAATCTGGGTCAGAAATACTGTACAATAGCAGCAGTCAAATTAATATAACTTTTCAATTAAAAAATATAGCCATCCACTTAGTTTATCTGGATTGAGAATCCAAGTCAGGTTTACGATCCAGGTTCGGATTGTGATCGGTCATTGACAAACCTGAACTTGAGAACTTTTTCCTCTTATATGCTTAATAAATATTATTTTTAAGTAAGTCTCACACAAGTCCATTGACTCCATTCAGACTTTCCTTAACATGAAGTAACACATCTCGAAGAAGATAAAAGGAAGCAAAAACTGGTTTGGAATTTGCTTCACCTTCTAGAATAATTATAATAAGGAAGTCTAATCGAACGATAACTATAAATGTGTCGGTGAAGACTGTCTGTTAATTGTGGCAAAAGTTAAAGAAATGAACTCAAAGAAAGGAAGAGAGCCAGAAGGTATTGGACTCAAATGATTCGTGGATCAAATCTGTTTGAACTGAAGAATGGCTATGGACGATTATGGCGATTACCAAACCCCCACCATCGTCATAGAAAATGCCGGAACTCCACTCCAATGCTCCAGCGTTCATATGCTATTATAATATTATTACTGCTGTTGTCTGTCATGCTACTTGCTCGTGGTCGTGTCGCGGTTAATGCCATGTCGCCAGTGATGGAGGCTACTGGATGAGGATGCAAAGAGGAGGGAGGATCACAGGCCTCTCCCTCAGCCACTCTCCCATCCCGCTCCTCTTGCCAGCTTGACAGCTGCTACTGCCGCTGCTTCTGCGAGCCAGAACAAGAACAAGCTCCGCTGGCGCGCAGAACTGGCCGGAGGTTGGGATTAAACAACTAACTGTACACGTACGGATTGCTTGGGGTGTGAGATCGAACAAATGGGTCATGCCGGTGTTGTTCATGGTCGTCGTCCTCCCCATCCTCCCTCCATACCTTGCTTGCTAAAAAATAAGCCTGTTGCATGCTGCTGTGTCTTGAAGCGCAGACAATCGCCCTAGAGGCTGACTCCAACTCGTTTGTTTCCGAGCAGGGACACAGACGGACTTAAGTAATTGCCATGGTGGGTGGGATGGGTCGTTCTGCTGAGCGATGCCACCTTCAGCTTTAATATCTGGTGGATGGGTGACTAGGATCCCTCGTGAGGTTGTTCTTTTCGACGCATGGTTTCTGCAAATCCAACAATCGAGAACCAGTATGGCCAGCTGCCTCTTAATGAGCTTTTTCTACAAGAACAACACATGCTCACTCACCGGAGTAACACGACACACCCCATAACGAAATCCATGTGGCCATTTTTCCAACAAAACGGAGAGTTTGGCTACTTCAACCACAATCTTTGTGCAAGAATAAGTGACAGAAACAAATCCTATGGATGTCCACGTATTGTCCGTGAGTTTGTACGTGATCTAATAGGGGGCAAAGGGCATTATAGGCATCATAAATATTTTGATAAAACAATAACTTGCATCTCTATGTTTGCATACGTTACATCGTCTATAAGAATTGAGATATATAAGTATATTGAAATGTATATGTCAACAATAACATAGGAACAACATTTCGGTAGCACGTGTATTCCACTTTACTCAACTCTCTTCTTTTCCTACCTAATCTGGATCACCGCTTCCTCTTTTGTTGTTCTAGCATCCCTATTGCACGTTGCCACCACACCCCTTGCCCCCATCAACAACTATGACAAGACGTGTGCTAACCACAACAGACTATAAAGTCACAATGGTACAAAACAACTACTAATGGCTTAAGGTCCCATGCGACAAGAGAAAAAAAAAACTTCATTTAAAAGGCTATTAAAATTGTATAGCTTGACTGTATTATGCAGTTTATTAAGCACACCACTTGTAGTACACTAAATTTCCCATCTCCATTATGTACACCGCACGCACTATAGTAGGTGTCTCCTCTAGTCTCCTAAAGAGGTAACTGACCATCACCCTATTAGCCTTCCTACACGGCGTCTAGCAACACAACACACCTACATGTGTGGCTTGTCATGTAAGATACTAGATATTCAATTACTATACAAAAAATAGAATATCTTCGTTTTTCATCATGATAATTATATTATAGTCGATTCTGGGTTAAGAACACATGTTAGATTATAAATATATACATATAGTTTGTGATGGCTCCAAATAATGTCAATAATGGCATATGGATGATTGCTAAGTAACTAATCTGATTGGGATCTATTGATATTAATATCAACATGTATGTTCATTTTGATAAATGATTCATTATATGAGATTAAGAGAGAAATATTTCTCCTATTCTTCCATAACCTATAGCGAAGGTCGGGCGCTCACGGAAGTATTAAGTCAAAAAATATTTGTCTGGTGGTTTGAACCGGGGTCCCTTCATTGAGGAACATTTAAATTCGCTAACACGCTATCCCTTGCCGAAAAGATGCTTAATTATAAAGGTACTAAAAACTTGTAATGAAAAACGGAAAGATTGTGAATTCAGATTTGATTGAATCCACTACTAAAACTTTGTGATCATTCAACTTTTTTTTGAAAGGGGGACGGGAAACCCTATGGTTGGGGTTCCCCGTTTCTATTACTAAGAAATCAAATCACGGTTTACAAGGTACTGCAAGTTCAAAGGGAAATGACTCGACAGAGAAAACCTAGCTACATGGCCCCGGCGAGCCGAGTTGGCCACCTCGTGGGCTACTCTATTACAACTACGATTAACATAATGTAAATTGCATAAAGAAAACTGATGAGTCAACTCTTTGACATCTTCAGCAATAGCTCCTATATAGTCCCGACGCTCCTTCTTGCTTGTGGATGCAAGGACAGCCTCCATGGAGTCCGACTCAACTTCAATGTCGTCGTAGCCTTTCTCCTTTGCCCACTGCAATGCTCCTCTAATTGCTAACAGCTCCGATGTTGCGACGCCCGTCCCTGAGCTAACCTTCTCCCCCCACGACCTCCATCAATCTTCCCCTATCATCCCTAACAACCCAACCCATCCCTGCCCCCCATCCTCCCCGACGGATCCGTCGACATTTATCTTTCACCTACCTTGCAATGGCTTCGTCCAGCCACCGTTTCTCCCGCCAACTCTCCCCACGCCACCACCTCCCTCTCTTCCCTGCCTGTCACTGACTTCCCCCCCCCGTCACACTCCACTCCGCTGTTGTCCCCACCCCGCCATGCATCGTCGGTGTTGCCAACCCGCAGAGCTACGATTGCGCCTCCCTCGAACCCGTCCCCCGCTGTAATGTGTTCGTCCCTCGTCTCTACCCTACTACTAACACCATGCAATTTATCGTTGCCTTCCGCCCCGTCCACACCCCCTGTCTCCCCGTCACCACCCCGTCCATGCACCACTTCGTGTCCCAGCCCCTCTCGGTGTGGTGAGTCATCAGTCCCTGCCCCTTGCTTTTGCCCTGATATTCCGTGCCCCTCCTCTCCCCCTTCTCACATTGTTGCTGTCTTCCCCCTCTCATCATCGCCAACACACCCCTTAACATGTATCCAGTTTTGACGTTGCTATTTTGGAACGTCCGTATGCATCTAGCTCTCCACGCCGTCCACATTCCAGCCACCATGTACACCTTCTCATCCATGGGACTCCTGTCCAGTGCATCACCCATTACCGAAGTTATTTCCTCCTCCCTAACTTCATCCACCCATGCTTGCACTCCCCGTGGTGTTTGTTCCCACACTTCCACAGCGTTGGGACAATGAAATAACATATGCGATATTGTCTCCTTCTCGACACCACACAACATGCAAGTACCATCTTCTAGGCAGTGTCAGTCATATAAACGCCCCCTTGTAGATAAACATCCCGTGCATGTCCTCCATAGGAAGTGGGCTGTTTTTGGACTCCATCCCGCATGCCAGATTTTCTTCCAAAGATCATCCCCTTGTCGCTGCACAAATCTCCTCGCTTCCTCTTTCCCAAGTAGTCCCAACCAGTACGCTGACCGTACCGTAAACTCCCCATCCTTCTAAGGCCACCACATAACGCTATCTTGGGGTCACCGCCAGCTAAGGTGAATCACACATATACGTTTAACATAGTGTTCTGGAAAACACTCTCTGATTTTATCAACCTCCCATTGAGTGCCATCTTCTGTCATCAGTTCCCTTACTTTGCTGTAATTTGGTCCCTCCTCACTTTTGAAACGTGCGAGTGTATCATCTTCTTGCGACAGCCATTTATCTTCCCAAATGTCCACCTCCATTCCGTCACCCACCCTCCATTGTAACCCTTCCTTTAGTAGTGCCTTTGCTCCCCATAGACTCCGCCAAGAATAGCTAGGATTGTATCCCCTTCTCGCTTCCCATATGGATGACTTTGGATAATACCTGGCCTTGAGTACCTTTGTCACGAGGGCTACCGGGTTATTTTCTATCCGCCATAACTGCCTAGCTAGGAGGGCTTGGTTAAAAGTCTGGAAATCTCTGAACCCAAGTCCCCCCTGTCTCTTAGGCCTGCACATCCTCTCCCAACTCAGCCATGACATCTTCCTTTTTTTATCTTTTGCTCCCCACCAAAACCTAGCCACCATCCTCTGCATCTCCTCTACGGTACCCATAGGAAGCTGAAAAATACTCATAATGTATGTGGGTATTGCCTGGGCTACTGCTTTGATTAGAACTTCTCGTCCCGCTTTTGATAACAATTTTTCTGACCACCCTTGGAGCTTCCTCCATATACTGTCCCGGATGAAGCTGAACACCAGCTTCTTGGACCTTCCCATGGTTGTCGGGAGACCCAGGTAACTGGCATGTCTGTCCACCACTCTCACACCTAAAAGCTGTCTCAGCTCCTCCTTCTTGTCTTCCTTCACCCCTTTGCTGAACACAACTTCCATCTTAGAGAAGTTAATCATTTGACCTGATGCCTGTTCATACTGGCTGATAATCTCAGTTATCTTCAGACATTCAACGGTAGTTGCTCTGGCAAACAATATGCTATCATATGCAAAGAAAAGATGTGAGATGCAGGGCGTGCCTCTACATGGCTTGATGCCATGTAGGAGGCCATCACGGGTAGCAGTAGAGATCAAGGTTGAGAAAGCTTCAGCACATAAAATAAAAAGATATGGGGAAAGAGGGTCACCTTGACGAAGTCCTCATGCCGACTTTGAAGTTTGGGTCTTGTCTCCATTAATGGCAAAGTCATGCTGGACGGACGTTATGCATTCTTGGACTTTAGACCTCCACTTATACCCAAACCCCATCTTCTCCATGGTAACATCTAAAAAACTCCACTCCACTCTATCATATGCTTTGGACATGTCCAATTTCAATGCAAGGCTACCTTTTTTCCTTCCCTTGTCTCTCTTCATAGAATGGAACACTTCATATGCAATTAGGGCATTATCCGTTATCATTCTTCCTTGTATGAAGGCACTTTGATTCTCGGACACAATAGAGTTCATAAGAGGCTTTAGTCGGTTCGCCAGGACTTTGGATGCTATCTTGTACACCACATTGCATAGGCTAATCGGTCTGAATTCCCCTATGTTCTTTGGCTTTTCAGTCTTTGGGATGAGCACAAATAGAGTATCATTCACCTCCCCAATGCTTTCCTCTCCTTTCCACCACCCCTTGATATAGCTAGCCACATCCTTCCCAACAATTTCCCAAAATTTTTGATAGAACACCGCCTTCATGCCATCCAGTCCAGGAGCTTTATTAGGATGCATCTGTTTAAGTGTTGCCCACACCTCCTCATCCTCTATATTCTTCTCTAGTTCCTCTCTTTGTGCCTCCGTCACCATCTTCCGCAGCCCCTTAGTAGCCACCTCAAAACCTGTAGGATTGCTGGTTTGAAACAAATTTGTGAAATGTTTCATGATGATTGCAATGATATCCCACTCTTATGTCTTCATAACCCCTTGCTCATCCTCTAAGACTTCAATGTGATTTCTCCTCCTCATGTTGGACGCTTTTTGGTGGAAATATGTGGTATTTCTGTCTCCCTCTTTCAGTTCTTTGACTCTTGCCCGGCAACCCAATATTCCTCATTCTTCTGTAGCCAATATTGTAATTCTTTTGATTTTTCCTCCGCCCGGTCAAGGTTCCTTTGATCTGGTGTAAGAGCTTGTAACCCCTTGAGTTCATTCTCTAGCTCCTTCACCTTCTTTCTCCTTTCCCCAAACTTCTCAGTTGCCCAAGCTTTTAGGCTCTCCTTACATTACATCAACTTGGTTCCCAACTCCCTCCCTGCAGCAGCTTCCCATGCCTCCTTAATAATAACAGAGCAATCTTCCTCCCCCACCCACATGGGTTCAAACATGAAGTGCCCTTTCCTCCTCCTATTATTGTTTCTCCTATCCGCCTTTAGGATGATAGGTGCATGATCTGACTCATATATGGGTAGATTTATGACCTTACAATATGTGAAAAGGTTTCTCCAGCCAAGATCAGGAAGGAATCTGTCAAGTCTCTCCTTTACCAGTGTTCTCTCAGTAAGACCTCTTTTCCACTTGAAAACATTTCCTTCAAAGCCAATATCCACGCAGTCATCTATATCATCTCAAAAGTCCTACATGAATCTGTCTTCTTTTGGTGGGCCTCCTTATTTCTCCACATTTGACACAATCTCGTTGAAGTCCCCAAAGAAAATAACGGGCTCGTCTATTTCACCCTTTACCCTCCTCATCAAATCCCATGTCTTGTGCTTTTCTGCCTGTTGTGCCCAGCCATAAATGCCCACTGCTCTCCATGTTGTTCCCGTGGAGTTATTTTTAATCGCAGTTGTAACATGCCTGTGAGAGTTGTTTACCACCTCCACGTCCGTATCTTTCCACCAAAATCCCATGCCACCTGCCCGCCTCACACTCGATATGCACAAACCATCAGTGAATCCGCAGCTACGCTTTACGTCCTCCAATTTCCTGTCGGTGATCATAGTTTCCATAACAAAAACTATGTTTGGGCGCTCTCTCCACACCCAAGCACGGAGAGCTTTGCACGTGTCAGGGTCGCCAAATCCCTGACAGTTCCAGCTGAAGATTTTCATTGTCCTTCGCAGGATTGGACTCCGCCAATCTCCGCTACTTGAGTCATGATGACCCCAACTCTGTCCGGTGTGTTCTCACTGAGCATCCTGTGTCTCTTTCCCCCACAGTCCTTCAAAGGCAACACATCAAGGTCCATGTCACAAACCTCTCCATTCCTCCCCCTCTTTCCTGTAGCCTGTTCCCACACCACCTCCACTTCCGGGATTCCCAAGCACGCTCCTCTGCTCATTTTGTAGACCCATGGTTGATGGCATTTTTTCCCTTTGGGCTGTTTGCTTCCCCCTTTCCCTTTATAACCAATCTCCTTCTTTCCATGTGCCCTTGTTAAGATTCTTTTTGTTGTATTAAGAGTATCCTCAGATGGATCGACATCTTGCATGTACCCTCCCTCGAACATTCTCTCTTGCACATCTGGCATCGCCTTGTAGTTGAATTTGCTTGTGCCCTCCTCAGTGCAATTGAAGTCAGTCCTCTCCCCGGTCCTCTGATACTGATCTATGCCATGGGATGCAACACTGCCTAATGTTGTTTGCTGGTTACTGGTGTATGCTGCGTCAACATACTTCGACACTTCTTCCTATTCCTCCCCCGGCGTCGTCTCTAGTGCTACCTCGCACAAGCAGACCTTCCCCTACAGACCCAGGAGTTCTTCTTTAGTATACCGCCGCGTCACCTGTTCTCACAACGTTCTGTAGTTTGTGTTACTTTCGTCGTGCTGATGGCGCGCCCTCCCGTCTTCCGCCTCCCGATCAACTGCCTTCTTCTTTCCTTCCCCGCGAGCGCCCCTTGCTGGATCCCGTCTGCCCTGCGTTCCCTCTCCCTTCTCATTTTCCACCCGTCCCACCCCCCAACCTTCTTGTCCCGCGCTCGATGCCTTCCCTCGCTCCTCCCCTTCCTTCCCTCTGGCGACTCCCCTCCCCGTAGTGTGCCACTCCCTACTAGCATCGGTATCCCTTACAACCTGCAGCTTTCTCCCTCCCTCATGACCCGTTCCTTCTTCCCTCCCCTCTACCCCCTTCTCTATTTCGCCTTCTCCCCCCTCACTCCCCCGACACTGCTGCCTTCTTCCTCCTCTCCCGTTCAGCTTGTCGCCTCCACTTCCTCCTTTTTCATGAACGTGAGCTTTCGTCGTGCCCCTCCCCCTCCTGTCTCCCTATCATCTTCTGACCTATGTTGCTTCCACGGAGATGCACGCAGCCACCGTCCCCACCGTTGCTGCTGGGCACCTTCCTCCGCTTGGTCATCACAATCCTTGTCGACATGCCCTAGCATGCCGCAATGGAAGCAAAACATTCCGAGCCTCTCGTATTTGACTTCAACCTCCACAATTCGCCCGCTCTTCACCTTTAGTTTTAAGGATCTTCTTAGAGGTCGTGTAACATCGATCACCACTCGACTCTGATCGACGAGTCCCAGCCTGACCCGTCGCGATCCGTTGCCACCACGACACCGACTCGGCCCACAATCTCCTTCACCGTCGCTTCCCCTCGGTACCCCCAACGGAAGCCCATAGAGTCGTACCCAGAATGGTGTATTGTTGATTTGCAGACATCTCGACTGTTCCTCCTTGTCGATTTCTTTGAACAGCAGCAACCGACCATCGAAGTTCCATGGTGCGCCGTCCAGCACCCTTTGTTTGTCCCGCCAATGTGAGAATTGCATGACAAAGACATCCCCTTCCAGTTTCTTAAAGGCCACCGCTTCATGTAGGCTCCACGCCTGCGTCAATGTCCTCTCCATTGCCTTCAGGTTGAAAGATCGGTCCGTAAGCAGACGCCCCACAAGTGCCAACTCTGTCTGGTCTTCCCCCTCATCGCCGTCGCATAATAGGATGCCATCAATCGGTGCCTCCTCATCGTCCGACAACCTAAGCCCCACGCAACGCTCTGCCAGCTCCGTCGCCATGGAGCCAAGACCCAAAGCCCTCCTGCACTTGAACCTGCAAGGGAAAACCCTAATCTAAAGGGAGTGGGCGTTCACGTCCTGCGTAGCCCTAATCGTCGGAGCGAGAGGGTGCAAGGGAACGGGTGAAAAAGGCAGGATACATGTGATCATTCAACTATTTGGGTCATCTTGTGAGATAAAACAATGCAAGCAATCTAAAATAATTTAGAAATGTCGTGATCTTTAAGATTTGAATATATAAATGCCTACTTTTATTGGGAAAAAAATGAGAATATAATGCATAACAAAAACATTATTAAATTGTGTGACATGAATTATTTTAGTCTAAATCAAGATTCACACTAAATGAATAACCTTTAATATCCTGCTAAGAATAGCAAAATACTTGCACTTGTGATGCTAACCATCATCAAAGCATGAATCAATCGTAAGATGAAAATTTACATGTGAACCACAACATAATATTTTTCCTCTCTATTGAACCTAATGCAACCTAAACCATTAAACTATAGTTTAATCATGTCAAAGTGAGTTTAAACTAAGTATCTTCCTTAGTCACTAATTCAAATTGTCCTTCAAAATTTTCCTTTTTGGATCATATGAAACTACTAAAAACATTTTCGCGGTCTTATTAAGATTTTGTTAGTGACTGAAGATGAATATATGTGCAGTTGAGTTTCATGTTTACAACATAATTGAGAATACACACAAAATTAGTCTAGCCTTTATTATACATCTTGTACAACACTAAGACAAAACTTGCTCTTGGTCTCATTCTTAGATTTCCAAGACTAGATGAAAGATAATATACCATCTAGCTATCCAGGCTCTCCACTCTAGGTACATGTAAAAGCTACTTTTACTGATAAATGGTTTTAGATCCTCATTTTGATGGATACTTGTACATGAAAAATTCTTTTAGCAAAGTGTGAATATAGACTCAACGCATATAAAGTCACAATGTAGACTGGATAATATAAATGTGACTATTTATTTAAATATTTGTAAGAGAATATATATATGTCATTTAAAGATATGAGTCATCAAACATGGTAGGTGTCTTAATAATACTTACAAACAATTTACAATCAAATTGTATTATTAGTCATATATTTATTTTATTATGCATTGGACCAACATAAGTGTACCACAACATGTAAAAGTATCATAGAAAACTACGATCTTACCATTATAGACTTAATATAAATCAATGACTGTTGAAGTAATGGGATCCATAAGGGATACTTAGGAATAAACCCTTATAATTCTCCCAAGAAAACTCAAATATGCATTTGCTTTCATAGTTACCTAGTGATATTATGAGCATTAGAAACTGAATGTTGAAATATTACACTACCACAAAGATTTTCAAAGATCATCACCATAAGAGGGATTTCATTAATAAGGAAAAAGGTACGACTACTTATACTAAGGAACATTTGCAGAGAGCAAGCTGGCCATATCTAGTTATCCTTCAAAGTTTGTAGTCATGGTTCAAGGTCCTCTTGATCGATCATCCTCTACAACTCCCACATCTGGGTAGTTTGGGAACAACACCCACAAAAGGAAGAAACAATGAAAAATATATGCATAGAAAACATTGGTATGTGTACATTAATTAAAGTATTTATGGTTTATAGGATACATAATAAGGGTGATCCTAAAAAAGAGGGCTAGTAAAACTTAGGTAAGCTCAATAGAAAGTATGTAATAAAATTAATAACCAAAGAATTTGTAATAAAAAATTGAGGTATTTCAGTTTAGAGATATAATTTGTGAATATGAAGTTTCTTTCCTTTTAATATTCAATGGATAACAATATATATAAAGTGCTTGTAAATTATAATAAAGACTAAAATTATCTTAAGCATGGCTAGGGAATGATAAACCAAAACCTATTACAAGAGGAGTCAAAGCTCATTGACTAACATATAAAACATGGCAGTGGGTAAAACCCGACTACCTGGTGGGATGAATAATATCTCCCTGCCTAAATATATCTCCTATGGAACAAGGATGAAACCCCAAAGTATGAAAAGAGGAGTAAAACATCAATGTCAAAATATTGTTAAATGACAATTACATATGAATAGTCAAAACATGACATGCATAATAGAATAGGAAAGATCATAGGTTCAATGCAAATAGTATATAATACACATAGGGATTAATCAATCCAACATATGGTGTTTAGTTTCACCTGACTCATATACAAAAAAAGATTTCAAGAATTAATAATGGAGAAGTTAAGGGATAACAATTCATATTCCAAAAGGGATATCAAGATATTCAAAAAGAGGAGTGTAACTTGAAATATGCTTCATTGATAACAAAGTAGGTTTTAGTTTTATATTTCTAAATAAAATTAGTTAGATGCACATGCCTTATGTTGAGACATAAAGGTCCATGTTTATCTCCTAGGTCTAATAGTTAGTGTCTCAAATCACCTACCAATGCAATACCAAGTATTTAAGGTTTTTTTTCGAACTTACCAAGTATTTAATGTTAATTCCCATTACAATGACATTAATCTTTTTACTACTATCTAATTAGGTTATAAAACCTACACCATTAGATGGGTGATATTTTAGTGATCCAAAACAATTTTTTATATTTTTTATGTCCCAATAGTTAGTTATACATTTTTAAACGATAATATTTTTTTATTTACATAATAAATCTTGCTCCAAAAGTCATTTATACCCTTACATCATGCATAATCAATTAGATGTATGACATTATGAAAATTCTAATAACACATATTAAGCTAAAAGGATGTGGCCAAAAGACAAAATTTCCCCTAACATGTGCTATAAAAAAGATATAAACAAAATGTGAACATCAATATTTACCTCACTACAATGACCAAAACCAAATAAAATGGGTCTCCCATCTTCACACACCCTCTCCATGGAAGAAACTACTTCTCTACTACATTTCTCCAAGAAGGTGGGGGCATGGACTAGGAAAGACCAGGCTAGATCCTACAATCAAAAGAAGTTGATAAAACTTCGTATGGCTAGAGTGAATCAAAGGAGAGTGAAACCAAGACTTCTCCATCAACTATTATACATGTTCAAGATGGGGGTTTCGTCAGTAGAAAGCTGAAGTAAAGTTAAACCTTTATCGACCAAATGTTTGTGAAGCCACTGGGGCCATAACATGCAATTGTTTCTTGTCATCATGGTTGTGGGTCACTAAGATAAAGGGTGACATGGTGGAGACATATAGAGGAGAAATTTTGGTGGTGGCATCACTTCCAACCCACACCTTTTCTCTCGTTGGACTTGCAGTACCACCAACAATCTTTGGTCCTAGAGGTGGAAGTTTCTCTCGATCATTTGAAGGACCCATATGGAGGGAAGATGTATGGTGTCTAGGATTTGGTAATTGTCAGTGGAAAGAAGGGGATGATGGGATAAGTAGGAGAAGAGGGAGAGAGTAGGGGAGGAAGAAGAGGAGTTGATGGTAATAGAAATGACAACAATGACTAACCACTCAAAAGGTAGAGAAGATGTGCATATGCACGAGGAGAATGGAGGTGCTACAAGAAAAATAAATGGACTATATTTATTAAACATAATTTAATGATTACATAAGTTAAAAATAGGTTAACAAATTTCTTTATATTCTAGATTAAACCAAGGGAAAAATGTATGATTGGTATGAAATTGGTTGGCATGCTTATTGATATAGGAGGAATCCAATTTTATCATCAATTTCTTCTTTTAAGGCCATTTGTTGTTTCATGATGCGATGATTGTGAGTCACATTTATAGACCTATTTGATATGTGTTTTATGCTTTTATTAGTCATTTTTATGGTTAATGTTGCATAATTCATCCACTTTGGTCTTTGCTACTATTTTATGTCAAATCCCCTTTATTTCATCGTTTTGAGCATTAATTGTCAAAATATTATTATTTGTGTGAATTTATGTGGTTTTGTGTTTGAATTTTAGGGAAAACAAGTATCTGCTTCCATCGATACCATCAACCGGACCATAGGTTGCCAGCTGTGAGCATCAGCAAAGAGTCGATACTATCGACAGAGATGTCGATGGTATCGAGCTACCATCAGATTGCTGGCGAGGAAGCAGTCGATAGTATCGACACCAAGTTGATACCATCGACGCACGGAAGCTACAGTGACACAAAACGACAAAACTGTCACTACAGGTTCGTCGATACCATTGACCCGCGTCGATGGTATCGAGATTACATCAGGGGCTCAGACGAAAGGAAAGAAGGGTTGCCGCTACCACACTGGGTCGATACCATCGACTTGCGTTAATGGTATCGACACCATAAGATATGTGTTTTCTTTGGAATGATCTTAATCAGACGACCGTGGTTAATTAGCGACCTAATGAGGGAGATATACCTAATGATGGCCGCCGAGACGTGAGGACATCTCATTAGCCATTGCACGAGTACCGAGGAGTAGTAAAGAGGAGAACGGAGGCCAAAAACTCATACCAGTTGATCCGGACGCCGAAGAAGACGGATTCCACCACCGAAAGGTGGGAGAGCACGTGTTCTACGCAAGGGATCAACCGGTTCTTCTCTGTTCAGGGGTTTCACCTCTCATTTCACATTTTTCATATGATTTCCCCTATCTCTACCATGTACTTGCTTGAGATGAACATGCGGGGCTAATCCCCTTCGTCTTTAGGACCGGGAGTAGCCCGGGAATTCATTGTATGATAATTTTATAATAGTAATTCATATCTTATCTCTTAAATCCGTGGTATAATTTCGTTTTCTCAATATATTGTTATGCTTGATCACCATAATAATAACGTAATGCCCTTAATCACTTTGAAAGAAGGATTAACGGCTAAAAAGAGACGGAATTCACATTAATCGACAAATCCCTTGAACAAGGTGGTGTAAAATTAATGGTGGATACTAAGAGATCGTTCATAATGCACCTAGTTTAGGGTATAGGTTACTACGACGGTGGAACTGACCTAGACTTAGGTAGTGAATTGTACCACAACAGTGGGCAATTCTGATTTCATGCCACTACCCGGATAGAGAGATAAAATTGAGTAGCTATATAGAATCTAATACAATGAAAACCCGCGATGAAACCGCAATCCTAAAGATAACCTTTTGAATTGATTAAATTAACATTTAATCGATCGTTTGTTTTGTTTTATTTTAATTTTCTTTTAATTTTAACAACAACTCTCAACTTGTTAATCGGCTTAGCTGATCGCGAGTAGTTAGTAGGAGTCCCCGACGATTGCACGTATCCCTGAGTTCGACTCGGGCCTCACAAAGGCTTGTACTACTCGACGTGTTCTCTTACGTTTCAGCGCACAGTAAAATTGCGTCAAGTTTTTGGCGCCGTTGCCAGGGATTCGACAATTTGTTGGAACTTCGAGTGCTATGAGCATCCACTCTAGGCCACCTTTTTTTTTTTATTATTATCATTCCAAAAATTCATAATCTATTTTCTAAATATTTGCAGTCGTCAAGCACTGTACTAAATTTAATCTTTCTATTTTCAGGTACTGTGCATGGTGCAGACGCGTAGTACTGACTACACAGGTCGCACACCAGAGGTTCCGCTACCGGGACCAGAAGACGAGGAAAGCCACAATCAAGACCAGTTAGAAGAAATAGAGTCAGAACATGAACAAGAAGAGATGGACGAGCCACAGACAATATGGGAGAAGATCAAGGCTTCTTCCGAGGGCCTATAAAGAAGCAAGCAATCAACATACCTACATATAAGATTGATCCGGCTTTGATAAATCTGGTGAAGTCCAATGCTTTTCATGGGCTCAAGAATGAGGACCCCGTCGCACACATAAGTCAGTTCGTTGAGAACTGTGACATGGTTAAAATCGACAGGTTTCCACAGGATGCACTTTATCTTAAGCTTTTCCCGAGTTCATTGGCAGGAGCCGCGCGAGAATGGCTACACAATTTAGATGATGAGTTTGTGGAGTCCTGGGACCATATTGTGGAGGTTTTCTTTGAGAGGTTCTTTCCTCCTGAGAAGACCACTGACATGATCAGGAAGATCCATAACTTTACCCAACAGGCAGGTGAGACATATTCTGAGACTTGGGAGAGGTTTTAGGTCATGCTAAGACGGTGCCCACATCACGGGCTGGATAAAGAAGCACAGGTAAAGATCTTCTATTTTTCTCTCTCCGAGAACGATAGGAGCAACCTTGATTCAGCTGGGTCAGGATTCTTTTTGAACAACACGGACACCAGGTGTTGGGAGATATTAAAGAACATGGCTAGGAAGAAATCATGGGGTGAGAGAGAAAGAGGCCCCGTGGAACAAGTTCGAGTGGCAGATGAATCAAAAGCTATGAAGGATCTGAATGAGAAGATGGATCTTCTCGCAAAGAAATTGCTTGCAAAGGAGGATACTGAGTCTGAGGACGAGGCTCAAGTAAAATTTATGAGGTAGAAGCCAGGTTACAGAAACAACGACTACGCATGGAGGAAAGACAAGAAGTTTTCCTAGAAGGATCCCAATAACTTCTTGCAGGATCTGGATGCTAAACCCCAGCCAGCTGCGGAGGATAAGAGCACAGAGCTGCTCAATCAAGTTATAAAGCAAAATCAAGAACTCATGGCTACTTTTGGTCAGCAAATAATGCAACAAGGGGAGTTCATGAACCAATTCGGGCAGACACTGCAGAGACATGGGGCTCAAATGAGGACAATAGAAACATCAATGGCACAGATGGCTGCGGAGATAGCCAGTTTGAAGAAGCCGGCACATCTAGGTTTCCCGGGAAATACTAATGTTCCGGGAGGGAACCAACAAGCTAAGGCCATATTTCTAAGAAGTGGAAAGAAATTGTTAAATCCCAGGGCCGATGAAGCAAGCAAACCCCAAGATGAAATTGAAGTTCAAGCCACAAGGGAGCTGCCCACACCAATCACAGAACCAGTCGATGACACAGTTGTGGAGGCTACGGAAGACCCTATTGTAGAAGAGGAGGGACCTCAGAAAAAGACACTGTATGTGCCACCGCATCAAAGGGCACAAGCGGTACTGATCCATTATCCGAATAGTGCTAAGGCAAGGAAGGTAGATGATCAATTCAAAAAGTTCTTGGAAAGTTTCAGGAAGCTTTCAGTAAACATCCCTCTATTGGAAGCTATTGAGCAAATTCCGTCTTACGGAAAATTTCTAAAGGACATCATCACGAAGAAGAGGAAAATTCCGGATACAGAGGTTGTCGTGCTCAAGGAGCAAGTGAGTGCCTTCATCATGGGCACTTTTCCGCCAAAGAGGCAAGATCCAGGCTGCTTTAACATTTCTTGTTATATTGGAAAAGTCAAATTTGGTGAAGCATTATGTGACTCAGGGGCAAGCATCAACTTGATGCCCCTTTCTACATTCAAAAAGCTGGGATTGAAGGAGTCACAGCCAAGTAACATGACAATTCAATTGGCGGATAACTCTGTAGTGAAACCATATGGGATTTGTGAAGATGTGTTAGTGAAAGTGGACAGATTTGTTTTTCCTGCAGATTTTGTAGTCATGGAGATGCAGGATGAACATGGCAATGAGCTATTACTTGGACGTCCTTTCCAAGCTACAGCTGACATGATTTTAGAGATGGGGAGAGGTCTTTTGACCTTGGGTATAGCCGATGACCGATTTGAGATGGTCATGCCCTCTAGTACTGTGTCGTCTAAAGCAAAGAAACAATGTCGTGTGGTAAAACATCTGGATAATAATATTTCACTCTGTCTTGGGAAGCCATTTCTGGACATGGCTCATGTGATGAGCAAAGTGGACAATGGAACTTTGGCTGTGGACATCATGGAACAGACCAATGTAGTATCTCTGTGTAAAGCTGTAGGGTTCCCTGATGATGCAGATGAGGACATTCCGCCTTCAACGGAAGATGATGTTATTGTAATTTCTATTTTTGATGCATATCCTGAATTACCATTGGAGGATTGCTTGGTAAATATTACACATGATTGGATGCAGAGAAAATCACTCAAGGAGTGCGCCAAAATGCTTCAGATGCTTCCATGCTTCTATGCGAGGCATTATGAAGATTTAGGTGAACTTCCCCCGCCGCTTCAATCATCTCTGATCAGCCCGCCAGAGTTAGAATTAAAGCCGCTGCCACCGCATCTCAAATATGTCTTTATAGCTGAGGAAGACAAGTTACCTGTGATCATTTCTACTTATTTGAGTGTGGATGAGGAGGAACAATTGTTGATAGTGTTGAAGAAGCACCGGGGAGCTTTTGGGTGGTCCGTTGCAGATATCAAGGGGATTTCCCCTCCATTGTGTCATTATAAGATTTGGCTCGAGGAGGGAGCCAAGCCCGTGATCCAACCTCAACGACGTCTCAATCCAAGCATGATGGAGGTTGTGAAGAAGGAGGTTATTAAACTTCTTGCTGCATGTATCATTTACGCAATATCATACTCGACATGGGTGAGTCCCACACAGGTAGTCCCTAAAAAGGGGGGAATTATTGTCACCCAAAATATTTTAAATGAACCTGTCACCATCCGATTGGTAACCGGGTGGCGAGTTTGTATTGATTACCGCCGTATGAATGCCGCTACACTAAAGGATCACTTTCCTTTACCTTTTATCGATCAAATTCTAGAGCGTCTTGCCGGCCGATCGCACTTCTGTTTTCTTGACGGGTACTCAGGGTACAACCAGATTTCAATTGATCCTTCAGACCAAGAGAAATCTACTTTCACTTGTCCCTATGGGACTTTTACGTATCACCGAATGCCTTTTGGTTTATGCAATGCACCTGCGACTTTTCGGCGTTGTATGCTCGCTATCTTTTCTGACATGGTAGAACGCTGTCTGGAGGTATTTATGGATGACTTTTCGGTGTATGGTGCATCATTTGACGAATGTCTCTATAATCTGGACAAAGTTTTATAGCGCTGTGAGGACACACATTTGGTCCTCAACTGGGAAAAATGTCACATGATGGTGACTGAGGGGATAGTGCTAGGACACAAGGTGTCTAGCAAAGGTTTAGAGGTGGATCCGGTAAAAATTGAAGTTATTTCCAAATTGCCCCCACCAAATTCTGTTAAAGGGGTAAAGAGTTTCTTGGGACATGCCGGATGTTATCGTCGGTTTATAAAATATTTTTCAAAAATCGTGAAACCTCTATCTGAACTGCTGGAGAAAGACGATGTATTTGATTTAAATGACAAATGTCTACATGTGTTCGACGTGTTGAAGGAGAAACTGATTTCTGCGTCGGTTGTTCAAATGTCGGATTGGACTAAACCGTTCGAACTCATGTGTGACACTTCTGATTTTGCGGTAGGAGTCGTGTTGGGGCAGCGGATGGACAATAAACCCGCCGTGATTTTCTATGCTTAAAAGACTTTGAATGACGCCCAATTAAATTATACAACTACTAAAAAAGAATTACTCGTCGTTGTTTTCGCTTTTGAAAAATTTCAGCAATATTTAGTTAGATCTAAAGTAGTCGTTTGGACTGACCATGCCGCAATTAAATATTTAATGGAGAAAAAAGACGCAAAGCCTAGATTAATTAGGTGGATTTTTCTCTTACAAGAATTTGACATCGAAATCAAGGATAAAGCTGGGATTGAAAATGTTGTGGCGGATCATCTGTCTAGTTTAGAGAGGGTGGATGAAAAAGATTTACATATACCCATAACTGAGACATTTCCGGATGAACATATTTTGAAAGCTAATTCTAAAGACCCTTGGTTCGCTGAGATTGTGAATTATTTGGCTTGCGGGATCATCTTAGAAGATTGGTCATATCAAGAGAAGAAAAGATTTTTCCATTCTTTACGATATTATTTTTAGGATGACCCGATTCTTCTTAAGCAATGCAGGGATGATATCCTACACATGTGTGTGCCTGAGGTGGAGTACGAGAGCGTTCTCTGTCATTGCCATGCACTACCTACGGGAGGACACCATATGAGCTCTCGTACGGCAGCTAAAGTTCTGGAGAGTGGCCTTTATTGGCCAACCTTGTTCCGAGACGCCTACGAGTTTGTAAGGCAATGTGATTCCTGCCAACGAGCAGGTACTATTTCAAAGAGACAGGAGATGCCCCTAAATGTGTTCCAAGAAGTGGAGGTATTTGATCTGTGGGGCATAGATTTCATGGGACCCTTTGTGTCCTCAAATTCAAATTTATATATTCTTTTAGCAGTTGATTACGTGTCGAAGTGGGTAGAAGCAATACCCACAAGGACTAATGATTCCACTATAGTGTGCAGGTTCGTGAAAGAAAACATTTTATGTAGGTTTGGAGTTCCCCGAATGATCATCAGTGATGGGGGTACACATTTTAGGAATCAGAAGTTCTCAGCATTGTTGAAGAAATATGGGGTCAAACACAACATAGGTACCCCATATCACCCGCAGACTCAAGGACAGGTGGAGGTCTCCAATCGTGAAATTAAGAAGATTTTAGAGCGTACGGTGGCGTCCACGAGGAAGAATTGGAGTGCCCTACTACCGGATGCATTGTGGGCGTACAGGACGGCTTACAAAACACCTATAGGCACCACGCCTTTTAGGTTAGCGTATGGTCGGGCTTGTCACTTACCAGTAGAGTTAGAGCAAAAAGCACAATGTGCGCTTAGAAGGCTCAACTTGAGTTACGATGGAGCGGGGAGGAAGAGATTGCTTGAATTGAGTGAGTTGGACGAGCTGCTGATGACGGCATACGAGAACTCGCGGATATACAAGGAGCGCACCAAGTTAATCCACGATCACCACATCCAGTTGCGCACGTTCAAGAAAGGAGATAGTGTATTGTTGTTCAATTCACGACTGAAGTTGCATCCCGGGAAGCTCAAATCCCAGTGGAGTGGGATGTTCATGGTAGAAGAGGTCAAACCACATGGCGCAATCTTGGTGCGCGATGGTGAGACGTCATTTTTGGTGAATGGACACAGGTTGAAGCTATATTTTGGTGAAAATTACAAGAGAAAGGTGAATGAGGTCAAACTCATTTCACTTTCGGATGCATGAGGTGCCCAAAAGTCGTCTAGCCTAAGACGTTAAATAAGGGCACTTGTTGGGAGGCAACCCAACCATCAGTTGCTTAGTTTAGTTCATGTACATTCGTAGGTTGATTTGTTTTGGTATAATTTTTAGTG
Organism: Alisma plantago-aquatica; assembly: GCA_963693085.1. NCBI lineage: Eukaryota > Viridiplantae > Streptophyta > Magnoliopsida > Alismatales > Alismataceae > Alisma > Alisma plantago-aquatica. The sequence goes on along the minus strand of OY856412.1, from coordinate 599,166,339 downwards.
TAAAAAAGATACCATGATCATTTCCTACATGTGCAGGGATGAGGCAGAGTCGATACCATCGACCCTTGTGTCGATGGTATCGACCATGGTACAGGTAGATGACTGCAAGAATCGCACTGTGTCGATACCATCGACGACCTCGTCGATGGTATCGACATACCTACAGGCAGATCACAAATACAAGGTCGATGGTATCGAGATGCCGGTCGATACCATCGAGATCTCTAGAGATTTATAGAAGAAATCGACTCAGGAAAGTCGATACCATCGACGGGCGTGTCGATGGTATCGACACTTTCAAGTGAAAGATGGCGGCGGCCGGGCCTCGTGAGGTTTTGCCCTAATCAGCGGGTCGATACTATCGACTCGCGTCGATAGTATCGACTCGCGTCGATAGTATCGACTCGCGTCGATAGTATCGACGCGCCACGTCAACACTCCGCGAGAAAGATCAACGACATCGCAGTAAACAAAGACGTCGATCCGGGGGATGGGTCGATACTATCGACCCGCGTCGATAGCATCGACGCGTCAGCAATCCGGGCCCCGCAGATCCAGCCATCGACGACCGTCGATACTAGCGGAGGTACGGATCGTGCTACCTGAGTCGATACCATCGACTCGCGTTGATGGTATCGACGGGAAGACAGTAGCGCAGGCCACGGCTATATATGGGGAGTAGTTGCGTCAGATGACATCACACCTTCAGTGCAATCTTCCTCAACTTGTGTCGAGTGAGTTCTAGAGCTGTGCAAGCCCGTCGACGAGCAACAACGAGAAAGTTCTTCATCAAGCGGAGATTTGATTCTCCAATCTTCACCGAGCTCCTTCCCTATTCCCTTTCTCTCGCCACCATGGTGCATGGAGCTCATGCGTCATCTTCACGTGCGAACCCGGCAGATATCCCGGAGTTCGTGCCACCTCCTCCCGCGTCGGTTTCACACCCGCGGCTTATTCATCCATCCGCGAAGGCGAAGAAGATCTATGAGGAGATCTTAAAAAGGAAGATAGAGCCAACCCATTATGTCGAACGGGACATGATCCACGACTTAGGGTTCAAGGCCAACTTGGCCTACGTTCTGAAAGGACAGGCGCGCCACACAAACCGAAGACCTGACGAGCTGGAATTTCATGCAGATGGCCAGCCGTTCTTCGGCGAATGGCCCATGTACAAGGAGTTTGTCACACCCCGATCTCACACTAACCACTAATCATGAGATTAGGGCACGACGGAGGGATTATCACATAAACAAATCACTGAAAACTTTTTCTTTTTTTAAAACCTCGTAATGATATCCGGATTATTGTTGTAAATTAAAACATAAATAACTATTGCGGAAGCATTTCAATTAAACTGGCTAGAGAACATAAACAGAGTTTACAACATGTAATATTATTTAACAGAAAGTAAACATAACAGTTAATTTACATCTTTATACACATTTGCCATACGTACTCTCTCTCACCCACGCCATGTCCCAAGGACCGAGGGGAAAGGACTAAGAGACCTCTAACTAGACTAACTACAAACCTTTTAATAACTAGGCGTTAGGATGAAACGATCCTTCTGATTCCTGCTGTTGGCGATAACCTGAAAATGTTTTGAGTAGAGGTATGAGCCTACTCGCTCAGTGAATAGCCTTTCATTTAGCTATCACTAAACAACTCATCAGATTTATAAAATTTAAATAACATGAATACAGTACAAACAGGGCAGTTCTAATGACATAGCAGATTACAGAATATAGTCGCATTTCTATACAACAACAGGTAATTTAAACCAACAAACAGATATAATGAATTGGCACAAAAGTTCGGATATATTAATTTACTGTGATCCTATATGATTACATAATTATTTTATTATGCCCCAAACATATGCAGCGCACTCTACATATGAAGATCTGTAGCGAACTACGATCCCACCGTACAAGACTTAGCGACACACCCGGGAAATGCTAAGTCTGACTGTCCGTCCTGGTCTGCACAGGACTCGGGCGCACAAGGGCCCCAGGCGCACAAGGGCCTGTCTGCACTAACTCCGAGTGCTCTGGACTCCTCCCACCCTGTAGTGCACAGTCGGAGGGTCTGGGTTACCACCGTGACACAAGCACGGATTAATGTTGAATAACCCCCATTTTTCTCCAGTGCCACCGTGACACAAGCACGTGTTGTTGTTGGACACTGTCTGTCTGCCCTCGTGCCACCGTGACACACGCACGGATTATTGTTGAACACGAGCCCGACCATCTAGGCACAAGGCTAGATCGATCGTTTCACCCCAAAGGTACAGACCGCGCAATGGGGTTCTACGGTGTTGGGGCACCTAAGTCTATTAACTGATTAACATATAACCATTTAAACAGGAAAATCACATTTACTGATTTCATATCAGATCACAATACACTTTCATTCTAAACTGACAGAGCAATATATTTTAAATCATTGTAATTTCTGAGAAATTCTCATACCATGCATTCAGACAAATTAGTAATGCATAAATAACCCAACTTATTTCAATTTGACACATACATAGCGAATTTACGCAATTAAACATCTTATTGCACAAATTAAAGAAATTTGCTTCACATGTGAGAATCATACTCAACAATTATCAATTCTCTAAATTTCTCGAAAAACGTGCACATTAACCCAAATCCTGGTTTGTGCATCACTTAACTCGATTAAGAGTTAATTACATATCACAACACAATTTAATAACAATACTTGAGAATTTCTAGTAATAATTCAGAGAAATGTGCCATTTCATGTAAATATCAATTTACACATATTAACGTCAAAAGATATATACAATTAGGGTTTTCATGCATATTTTATTTATTCATATCTACTTTGAAATCGTACATCTGATAATTTAACAAAAATCTTCATTGTTTGGGTTCATACCCAAATTATACCATTTCCAGACATGAATTTCTAATTTCAACATTCAAATGAGCAATTTAGGTTCCAATGAATCATATAAATTTACTGATTCAATCCACACTGATCAGATGCTAAACTAAGTCATATAACAGCGTCTAGAAGCATTTTATGAAATAAAAAGTCGGGCGACGCCAAACGCTGCCCGACGCCTGATAACGCCTGTTATCAGCGTAATTCGCGTACATAACTGGAAATATTCAAACGCCTGAGTTTATTAATGATAAATAAATGAAATCCCACTCACCGCGTTTCGGACTGTCTGGGTTCGTCCGGAATTGCGTCTAGAGTCTGATTCCGGGCGAAATTGGGTTGTCTTTTACCTTAGAAATTTGCACTGTTCACGTTCCAGCAAACCCGTCAGTGAAATTCCTTCACATGTTGGTTGAAAACAGACTAAATCAACGGCTAACTCATGGTTAGGAACTGCGCACCTTGCTGTGTTCTCAATTTCGGAGCTCAAATCAGCCTCCCTATAGCCTTGGCACGCCCAAGGCGGCCTAGTTGCTGCTTGCCGCAGCAACTAGCTGCTGTGAACTGGCCGCAGGCCAAAGGTGTAGGGTAGCTAGGCTATGGATGGCTAACGGAGGAGGGAGAGGAGGAAGAAAAGTAGAAGAGGGAGAAGAAATTGTTGCTGGTCGGAGCAAAACGGGAAATCGCCCCTTCGTTCTTCTTGCCACGGAGGTCGGCTCTGCGTCGCTCACTGTTCTCTGTTGTATCGGGTGAAATTGAAGAAAAGATAAAGGAAAGGAAAGCAACCGACCCACTAAATGAAAAACAAATTCTGGAAAAATTGCATTCCAGTCCAGAATTCTTATAATTGCCATAACTATGGCCTCGGGGGTCCAACTTGATCGATTCTTCTTGCAATATTTCAAGCACAAAATTCTCTACGCCCTCAGAGCAATATATCATACTAATTATACTATTTTACTGGTTCAAAATTCCAATTGCATCCAATTATTACTTTACTCAAATTAATCATCTTAATTATGCACTAATTGATCTTATGTGCTTAATTCAACTAAATCAAGTTAATGATTCACTAACTACCTCATAAGCACATATGTTAGCTCAAATAACTTTAATTAGGCTCAAATTATAAAGCTTACCAATAAACTTTGGAACAGGTCATAACAATCTCCCTCCCTTATAAGAATTTCGTCCCGAAATTCCTAAAAGAGAAAAGGAAACTTGTTACGCATCTCAGATTCAAGTTCCCACGTAGCTTCTTCTAGATTATGATTCCTCCATAGAATTTTCACTAATGGTATCTCACGATTCTTGAGTTTCTTGATCCTTCGATCAACTATCTGAATTGGTCCTTCAACATAGGACACATCTGATATGAGCTGTGCAGGTTCTGGGTCAACTATCTTTTCTGTACCAGGATAGCATTTCTTCAACATGGATACATGAAACACATCATGTAGATTTGACAACTCAGATGGCAATTCTAACCTATAGGCTACAGGTCCAATCCTCTCAATGATAGGATATGGGCCCATAAACCTAGGAGTCAACTTACCCCTCTTGCCAAACCTTAGCACTCCCTTCCACGGTGAAACTTTCAGATAAACCTCGTCACCAACCTCAAACTCAAGAGGTCGACGTCGTCTCTCTGCATAACTTTTCTGCCTGTCCTGTGCAGCTTTCAACTGCTCCCTGATCACAGATATCTTCTCTGTAGTTATATCAACTATCTCAGGTCCAAGAATTTCTTTCTCACCAACCTCGTACCAACAAACTGGTGATCTACACTTTCTACCATATAGAGCTTCATATGGGGCCATTCCAAGACTAGAATGATAGCTGTTGTTATATGCAAACTCCATCAGGCTTAAGTGTTCTTCCCAGTTACCTCTGAACTGCAGAACGCATGCTCTCAGCATGTCTTCAAGAGTCTGAATGGTCCTCTCAGATTGACCATCTGTCTGCGGGTGAAACGCTGTACTAAACCTCAGCTTTGTGCCCAACGCACGATGTAGCTGATTCCAGAACCTAGATGTAAACTTAGGATCTCTGTCAGAAATAATGGAAACTGGAATACCATGTAATCTGATTACCTCATCCACATAAAATTTGGCCAGCTTTGGAACGTCAAAGGTTGACTTGACAGGAAGAAAGTGAGCAGACTTAGTTAGTCTATCCACAATCACCCATATCGAGTCTGAACCTCTAGGCGTCCTGGGTAACCCTACCACAAAATCCATCGTGATGTGTTCCCATTTCCATTCAGGTATAGGAAGCGACTGTAAGGTACCAGCAGGTTTTTGATGCTCAGCTTTAACCTGCTGACACACCCCACATCTAGCCACATATTCAGCCACATCCTTCTTCATACCAGACCACCAATACAGCTCTTTGAGATTCCTGTACATTTTCGTGTTACCTGGATGCATAGCATACATAGAAGCATGCGCTTCTTCAAGAATCTGCTCTTTTAACTCACTGTTCCCAGGTACACACAACCTATCATGAAGATACAACACGCCTTCATCAGAAAACCTGAATTCTGACCTTTTACCTTCCGACATATCCTGCATAATCTGCCTCAACTCATTATCACTCTGTTGCAATTCCTTAATGTGATCATAGAAAATAGGTTTGACTTGCATCTGAGCAATCAACCCACTCTGTCCAATCACATTCAAGTCTAAATTCAACTTTCGCATATCTACAAGCAAGTCTCTCTTGAAACATGCCATAGAAAATGCATCTACAGTTGAACTTGACTTTCTACTCAAGGCATCTGCTACAACATTCGCTTTACCAGGATGGTAATCGATTGTCACATCATAATCTTTAATTAGCTCAAGCCATCTGCGCTGTCTCAGATTCAAATCCTTCTGAGTAAAGATATACTTCAGGCTCTTATGATCCGTAAACACCTGACATGTCTCACCATACAAATAGTGACGCCATGTCTTAAGAGCATGAACTATAGCAGCTAATTCGAGATCATGAGTAGGATAGTTCTCTTCATTCTTCTTAAGCTGTCTAGATGCATAAGCCACAACTTTGCCTTCCTGCATCAGCACACAGCCCAAACCTCTCCTGGAAGCATCGCAGAACACTGTATAACCTTTATCTGCCTCAGGCAACACTAACACTGGCGCTGTGGTCAACTTCCTCTTCAAAATCTGAAAACTCTTCTCACAGTTATCAGACCAAACAAACGGTGCATTCTTCCTCGTCAAACGTGTCAAGGGTGATGCTAGCACACTGAAGTTCTGTATAAACCTTCTGTAATAGCCTGCTAAACCCAAGAAACTTCTGATCTCAGTAGGAGTCTTAGGTTGTTCCCACTGAAGCACAGAATCAACTTTCTTAGGATCAACGCTAACTCCATCTCTCGAGATAACATGTCCAAGAAATGCTACCTCAGCCAACCAGAACTCACACTTGCTAAACTTAGCATACAGTTGGTGTTGCCTCAACAACTGCAACACTACTCTCAGGTGTTGCTCATGCTGTACATCGTCTCTGGAGTAGATCAGAATATCATCTATAAAGACTACAATAAATTGATCTAGGAACGGTTTGAAAATCCGATTCATCATATCCATAAAGGCTGCTGGGGCATTGGTCAGCCCAAACGACATGACCAAAAACTCATAATGCCCATACCTGGTTCTGAAAGCTGTTTTGGGAATATCCGAAGCCTTTATTCTGAGCTGATGATATCCAGATCTCAAATCTATCTTAGAGAAGATCGTCGCTCCACGCAACTGATCAAACAGATCGTCTATTCTCGGCAATGGATACTTGTTCTTAATAGTGATCTTGTTCAATTGCCTGTAATCTATACAGAGACGCATGGTACCATCCTTTTTCTTAACAAACAGGACTGGAGCACCCCACGGAGAAGAACTGGGTCTGATGAAACCCTTATCCAGCAACTCCTGAAGCTGCACCTTGAGTTCCTTCAACTCTGCAGGTGCCATTCTATAAGCTGGCAGTGCCACTGGATGACTACCTGGATATATCTGAATCTCAAAATCCAGATCTCTAACAGGAGGTAAGCCTGGAAAATCCTCTGGAAAAACATCAGAAAACTCACGAACCACGGGCACATCATAAACACTGGCGGTGCTCTTCTCTGCTATAGTGTTAATCACATGAGCAAGGAACGCTTCACACCCTTTCTGTAGCATCTTATCAGCTACAGCAGCTGATATTATGCACGTAGGCAGAACTTTCCTATCTCCAGTAAAGACACAAGAAAATTCACCTAGTTGAAAGGTAGCTTCCTTCTTCCAACAATCGAGTTGCACTCGATATGTCTCAAGACAATCCATACCCAAGATGACTTGAAAAGTATTGACATCCAAGGGTATGAGATTAGCAGCAAAGGTGTAACCTCCAAAAGATAATAAACATCCGGAACAGAACTCAGTCAGAACCGTTGGTCCGCCTAGTGGAACCCTCAACACTAACTCATCTACTAACTCTTGAGATAACAAATTAAGTTCACCAACTAAAGAACGTCGTATAAAAGAGTGAGTAGCACCCGGATCTATCAAAACTGAAACTGGTATACTATTAAACAAAAACATTTCTCCTGTAACAACTTGTGAAGAAATTATACCTTCCTGAGGTGTCAAAGAGAAGAAACGTGCTGGAGCTCTCCCTCTGCCACGCTGTCCTCTCTGACCAATCCTGCCACTGGGCATTCCACCACCTCTAGAACCAGAAGCCACAGAAGAACTCGGTCCTTCAGCTGGAGGTTGTCTCTGAGCATCATAAAACTGGGGCTGAGAAGCCTGTGATGCTGCTGGTTGAAGCTGAGGGTAAAACTTCTTTATATGTCCTATCTGCCCACAGTGGTAACATTCTGTAAAATCTAAACCCCAACATTGCCCAGAGTGTACTCTTCCACAAGCATTACATACTCGCATCTCCTGCCTCAGTGGACCAGTCACAGAAGTAGATGATCCAGATGGCCGCCCACTAGATGCACAACTCCATCTACCTGGGCTATGTCTCCCCCTGCCCCTAGAAGAAGAAACGTCCTTGGATCTCTGTTTACCAAAGCAGCTGAAGCCACGCCCAAATTTAGAAAAGAAACCTCTACCTCCACCTCTGTATCCACTACTGGACTGTCCTCTACTGAAATCTGCAGATCTCTTCTTAGACTCAGGCACCTTGTCAGCATTCACAGATTCCTCAACCTGTCGAGCAGCCTCAACAAACTCACCAAAGTTCTCTCTGTTCCTCCTACTAATAGCAGAAACGGTATGCCGAATATCTGGCCTCAGCCCTTCTTGAAACCTTCTGCATCTTTCTAAGTTGTCAGGAACAAGCTGCGGACAGAAGTTCGCTAACCGGGTGAAAAGCGCTTCATACTCAGTAACTGTCATGTTCTCCTGCTTAATATTCTGTAACTGCCTGATTTTCTCATTAAGGAAGGTAGGTGGATAAAACTTAAGATGGAACTCTTCAGAGAAATCCTGCCAAGAAAGCTCTGTACCTCTCCTCTTTTCCTCCACACTATGCCACCACAGCTCTGCATCGCCTGTCAAAAGATAGACTGCATGATTAATCTTTTTCTCTTCTGAAAGCTCCATCAAGCGAAAGACCTTCTCTATCTGTCTAAACCATTCATCAGCCTCTGCTGGATCTGTAGTGCCACTAAACTCTGTGCCACCAAGCTTCTTTACAAGCTCATAAGATCGCATCAGATCCTTGCTGCTGGTAGAAGTAGAAGCTCGTCTATCAGCCTTGTACCTCTCTTTGGTTTCCAGAAACATCCTGTACATCCGGGATGCTTCATCCACGTGGTCACCACCACCTGGACCCAAGTACAGCGGATCATGGCCAACATGGCTCTCGGCCTGATCATCACGATCAAAGCCTCTTCCTGCCATCTGCAATGATATAACAGAATATTTCCTATTAGAAAACTACAGATAGAAGAAAGACACCTAAACCTTAATCCTATTGGTCTCTTATCGTCCCCTGACCTGGACTCTGAGTAACTATGTACTCAACCTAGGCTCTGATACCAAGTTGTCACACCCCGATCTCACACTAACCACTAATCATGAGATTAGGGCACGACGGAGGGATTATCACATAAACAAATCACTGAAAACTTTTTCTTTTTTAAAACCTCGTAATGATATCCGGATTATTGTTGTAAATTAAAACATAAATAACTATTGCGGAAGCATTTCAATTAAACTGGCTAGAGAACATAAACAGAGTTTACAACATGTAATATTATTTAACAGAAAGTAAACATAACAGTTAATTTACATCTTTATACACATTTGCCATACGTACTCTCTCTCACCCACGCCATGTCCCAAGGACCGAGGGGAAAGGACTAAGAGACCTCTAACTAGACTAACTACAAACCTTTTAATAACTAGGCGTTAGGATGAAACGATCCTTCTGATTCCTGCTGTTGGCGATAACCTGAAAATGTTTTGAGTAGAGGTATGAGCCTACTCGCTCAGTGAATAGCCTTTCATTTAGCTATCACTAAACAACTCATCAGATTTATAAAATTTAAATAACATGAATACAGTACAAACAGGGCAGTTCTAATGACATAGCAGATTACAGAATATAGTCGCATTTCTATACAACAACAGGTAATTTAAACCAACAAACAGATATAATGAATTGGCACAAAAGTTCGGATATATTAATTTACTGTGATCCTATATGATTACATAATTATTTTATTATGCCCCAAACATATGCAGCGCACTCTACATATGAAGATCTGTAGCGAACTACGATCCCACCGTACAAGACTTAGCGACACACCCGGGAAATGCTAAGTCTGACTGTCCGTCCTGGTCTGCACAGGACTCGGGCGCACAAGGGCCCCAGGCGCACAAGGGCCTGTCTGCACTAACTCCGAGTGCTCTGGACTCCTCCCACCCTGTAGTGCACAGTCGGAGGGTCTGGGTTACCACCGTGACACAAGCACGGATTAATGTTGAATAACCCCCATTTTTCTCCAGTGCCACCGTGACACAAGCACGTGTTGTTGTTGGACACTGTCTGTCTGCCCTCGTGCCACCGTGACACACGCACGGATTATTGTTGAACACGAGCCCGACCATCTAGGCACAAGGCTAGATCGATCGTTTCACCCCAAAGGTACAGACCGCGCAATGGGGTTCTACGGTGTTGGGGCACCTAAGTCTATTAACTGATTAACATATAACCATTTAAACAGGAAAATCACATTTACTGATTTCATATCAGATCACAATACACTTTCATTCTAAACTGACAGAGCAATATATTTTAAATCATTGTAATTTCTGAGAAATTCTCATACCATGCATTCAGACAAATTAGTAATGCATAAATAACCCAACTTATTTCAATTTGACACATACATAGCGAATTTACGCAATTAAACATCTTATTGCACAAATTAAAGAAATTTGCTTCACATGTGAGAATCATACTCAACAATTATCAATTCTCTAAATTTCTCGAAAAACGTGCACATTAACCCAAATCCTGGTTTGTGCATCACTTAACTCGATTAAGAGTTAATTACATATCACAACACAATTTAATAACAATACTTGAGAATTTCTAGTAATAATTCAGAGAAATGTGCCATTTCATGTAAATATCAATTTACACATATTAACGTCAAAAGATATATACAATTAGGGTTTTCATGCATATTTTATTTATTCATATCTACTTTGAAATCGTACATCTGATAATTTAACAAAAATCTTCATTGTTTGGGTTCATACCCAAATTATACCATTTCCAGACATGAATTTCTAATTTCAACATTCAAATGAGCAATTTAGGTTCCAATGAATCATATAAATTTACTGATTCAATCCACACTGATCAGATGCTAAACTAAGTCATATAACAGCGTCTAGAAGCATTTTATGAAATAAAAAGTCGGGCGACGCCAAACGCTGCCCGACGCCTGATAACGCCTGTTATCAGCGTAATTCGCGTACATAACTGGAAATATTCAAACGCCTGAGTTTATTAATGATAAATAAATGAAATCCCACTCACCGCGTTTCGGACTGTCTGGGTTCGTCCGGAATTGCGTCTAGAGTCTGATTCCGGGCGAAATTGGGTTGTCTTTTACCTTAGAAATTTGCACTGTTCACGTTCCAGCAAACCCGTCAGTGAAATTCCTTCACATGTTGGTTGAAAACAGACTAAATCAACGGCTAACTCATGGTTAGGAACTGCGCACCTTGCTGTGTTCTCAATTTCGGAGCTCAAATCAGCCTCCCTATAGCCTTGGCACGCCCAAGGCGGCCTAGTTGCTGCTTGCCGCAGCAACTAGCTGCTGTGAACTGGCCGCAGGCCAAAGGTGTAGGGTAGCTAGGCTATGGATGGCTAACGGAGGAGGGAGAGGAGGAAGAAAAGTAGAAGAGGGAGAAGAAATTGTTGCTGGTCGGAGCAAAACGGGAAATCGCCCCTTCGTTCTTCTTGCCACGGAGGTCGGCTCTGCGTCGCTCACTGTTCTCTGTTGTATCGGGTGAAATTGAAGAAAAGATAAAGGAAAGGAAAGCAACCGACCCACTAAATGAAAAACAAATTCTGGAAAAATTGCATTCCAGTCCAGAATTCTTATAATTGCCATAACTATGGCCTCGGGGGTCCAAGTTGATCGATTCTTCTTGCAATATTTCAAGCACAAAATTCTCTACGCCCTCAGAGCAATATATCATACTAATTATACTATTTTACTGGTTCAAAATTCCAATTGCATCCAATTATTACTTTACTCAAATTAATCATCTTAATTATGCACTAATTGATCTTATGTGCTTAATTCAACTAAATCAAGTTAATGATTCACTAACTACCTCATAAGCACATATGTTAGCTCAAATAACTTTAATTAGGCTCAAATTATAAAGCTTACCAATAAACTTTGGAACAGGTCATAACAGAGTTGGTGGCCGAGTTCATGGCATCGCTTGACGTCTGCGTCGTTCCCAACGACGTTATTGCTACCGAACGCGAGTGGATCAAAGGTCGAGTGTCGTTTCGGCTATTCAACATCGACTACAACCTTACACTCCGGCAATTCAATAAGATCTTCAACTGGCACCACTCGCCAAATGACTATCGGCGGCCGAACAACCGCACCGACTACGACGTCATCTTCGCCGAGCTGGTTACGGTGCCGCCGGGGAAGTCCGTTAGCTACCATAATGCTGCAGTAGTTGATTTTGAGTACCCTTTCGTGTGGATTCTGCATCGGATGCTCAGTTCGACACTGTTTGCTAGGGGTGATCTATCCCTTAGCAAATTCTAGGAGCCGGATCTTTTCTTCTTGTATAAGCTCCTGAAGCATCAGGAATGCAATTGGGGTGCCTTCTTTCTACAAAGAGTATTGGCGGTGAAGAGGAGTACGCGGAAAGTGCCGATTCACTTCGGCGGGCTCGTCACCAAGCTGGCTTCATACCTCAGCTTGAATTTCCAGACCCTCACTCCTCTATCTACTAGGAGAAAGTTGAACTTGCAACATTTGCACCGGTCCAATCTACTACTTCTTCGAGATGGTTTGGCGTATGCGCATTGCCACGTCAACCATGCCTATCAGGAGTGCTCGTTGCCTGATCCGGTCTTCAACATCGAAGGGGCGCAACACTTCCGGTGGCCAATCATAGCCATTTCTGACTCCGATGAAGAAGGCAGCAACGACGGTGGCGACGACGGAAATGACGACGAGGCTGAGGAGGAAGAGGAGGCATTCACACCTCTTTGAGCACGAGTGGCACCACAGAAGCATCCTCAGATGCATCCGGGTGCATCTTCTTCATCACAGCCTACGCCACCACCACCACCGCCCTCACAGCCAAGCGAGGATGCCTATTCTATGCAAGGCATGTACACTATGTTGCAAGACATCCAGCAAACGCAGCAGCAGCACATGACAATGTATACCGGTATTCAAGACACTATGAACCGGATACTGGACAACCAAAGGGTGATGTTTGAGAACGAGCGTCTTCTCCTCAACAACCAACAACAAATACATGATCGGTTGTATCAGATGGAGATGCAGCAGGAGCCCTTCTATGACCACTATTGGAGCCAAGATTACTTTGGAGGCTATCCACAACCTCCACCTAAGGCCCAATTTGATCCAAGCTTCCAGGGGGAGTATCCTTCTTGGGACCCTACGGCTCCGCAGTACCCGCCTCCACCGCATGAGTAAATCGGTATCACTGTTCCAACCTTTGAGTTTGTTTTTGACTATGAGGCCATAGTTGAATTCAAGCTTGGGGGGGGGGTAGTTGGAACAGTTCTATCTTTATTTTCTCTATTTTTAGTTTTCTTGATTTTGTTCTTGTCATTTGTTTCTTAGTATTTTAGTTTTTGTAGGATCCACATGCTATCTAGTGTAATTGTGGATGTCATAAAGTTTGTGTCATCTCATTAGTTGTGCATGGGGAATTAAGGGAAAGTTAAAATTTGTGTGTGTTTGGAAAGCTTGTATTGTTTCACCTTGGGCACATATCTGACGAAAATGATTGGTTTTGCCAACTTTAAAACAAAATTTCACAACTGTACTCCTAATTATTCATGAAAGTGGACGAAAAGGGTTGTTTGAGCCTAAACTGACCAAATGGTAATGAGACTCTAATTGGATGCAAGAGAGAGAAACCTCTTAGCTACTACACAGGTCAGTAAGGAGGGACACATAATATCTTTCTAAGGTTCAGTCATCTAGTCTTGTGATCTTTCCACCTCTTTGCTTTTCACAATCCACCACAAGAATTGGAAGTACTTTACAGTTTTAACTTCTTTGACAACATTTCATATAGATAGGTCCTGCATTGAATCTATTTCCATATGTTTTGCATAAAAAAAAAGAAAAAAAATTAGAATAGTGATACATGCACATTACCCTTAGGTGCATGCCATGTAGTTGCATTCATAATTTTCATGCATAAAGTATATCATGTATCTCAATTTTTCTCCAATGGTGAATTAAATTGTTCCATACCTTCTAAATAGTGCAAATTTCTGAGTATGAAGAAAAATAAGCCCAATAAAATATTCATTATCAATTATGGATATAAGGGTTGAAAAATGAAAAAAAAGAGAAAAAGAAAAAGAGAAAAATCTGAAAAATCTGCATAATGAAAAAAAAGAAGAAAAGAGTTATTTAGAAGCAATTAGAATAAGAAGGAGAAAGGAACGTAATATCACCAGCATTTCAAGATAATTGAGTACATGATGTAGCTTAATTAGATGTCCATCTCGTTTTGAGATGGATGGTTAGTACACGCATCATTCCACCCAATTTTAGGCATTAGGGCATCTTTCATGTGCATTTGCATCATTTAGGACATTTTTGTTTTATGCATGTTGAAACTGTATAATACCTCCACTTTCTTCCATGAACCACCCACCTTCATCCACCCATTGCTCGGATTGGTAGGCCACCGTGAATTTCTCCTCACTAAGGTATATCAGGAGAACTGCTTCCATGTAGATGGTAGTTAGGGCGAGCAACGTAGTATAGGAGATCACAAGATGCACCAAGTCTGAACCAGCGAGTTTTATTATGTTAACTGCCTTATGTGATAGTGTTCATCAGTTTTGAGGTCAATTTCTTTTGTGGATGATTAATGTCACCTTCAGGGTAATTACCATTCCGTGGTTAGAGAGGGCCAGTAAGTGAATGTCCGGTGGGAGTCATATGGGATGTTGGTTGTGGTGTGTTGTTTTTCAGTTGACATTAGCAATTCTATTCTAAGGATTAGTTGCTCGAGGGCGAGCAACGTTCAATCTTAGGGGAGTTTGATGCGATGATTGTGAGTCGCATTTATAGATCTGTTTGATATGTGTTTTATGCATTTATTAGTCATTTTTATGGTTCATGTTGCATAATTCATCCACTTTGGTCTTTGCTACTATTTTATGTCAAATCCCCTTTATTTCATCATTTTGAGCATTAATTGTCAAAATATTATTATTTGTGTGAATTTATGTGGTTTCGTGTTTGAATTTCAAGGAAAATAAGTATCTGCTTCTGTCGATACCATCGACGGAAGTTGATGCCATCAATCGGACCACAGGTTGCCAGCCACGAGCATCCGCAAAGAGTCGATACTATCGACAGAGATGTCGATGGTATCGAGCTACCATCAGGTTGCTAGCGAGGAAGCAGTCGATAGTATCGACACCAAGTCGATACCATCGACGCACGGAAGCTACAGCGACACAAAACGACAAAACTGTCGCTACAGGTTCGTCGATACCATCGACCCGCGTCGATGGTATCGAGATTACATCAGGCGCTCAGACGAAAGGAAAGAAGGGTTGCCGCTACCACACTGGGTCAATACCATCGACTCGCGTCGATGGTTTCGACACCGTAAGATATGTGTTTGCTTTGGAATGATCTTAATCGCACGGATGTGGTTAATTAGCGACCTAATGAGGGAGATATACCTAATGACGGCCGCCGAGACATGAGAACATCTCATTAGCAATTGCACGAGTACCGAGGAGTAGTAAAGAGGAGAACAGAGGCCAGAAACTCATACTAGTTGATCCGGATGCCGAAGAAGATGGATTCCACCACCGAAAGGCGGGAGAGCACGTGTTCTACGTAGAGGATCAACCGGTTCTTCTCCGTTCAGGGGTTTCACCTCTCATTTCACATTTTTCATATGATTTCCCCTATCTCTACCATGTACTTGCTTGAGATGAACATGCGGGGCTAATCCCCTTCGTCTTTAGGACGGGGAGTAGCCCAGGAATTCATTGTATGACAATTTTATAATAGTAATTCATATCTTATCTCTTAAATCCGTGGTATAATTTCGTTTTCTCAATATATTGTTATGCTTGATCACCATAATAATAACCTAATGCCCTTAATCACTTTGAAAGAAGGATTAACGGCTGAAAAGAGACAGAATTCACATTAATCGACAAATCCCTTGAACAAGGTGGTGTAAAATTAATGGTGGATACTGAGAGATCGTTCATAATGCACCTAGTTTAGGGTATAGGTTACTACGACGGTGGAACCAACCTAGACTTAGGTAGTGAATTGTACCACGACAGTGGGCAATTCTGATTTCAGGCCACTACTCGGATAGAGAGATAAAATTGAGTAGCTATATAGAATCTAATACAATGAAAACATGCGGTGAAATCGCAATCCTAAAGATACCCTTTTGAATTGATTAAATTAACATTTAATCGATCGTTTGTTTTGTTTTATTTTACTTTTCTTTTAATTTGAACAACAACTCTCAACTTGTTAATCGGCTTAGCTGATCGCGAGTAGTTAGTAGGAGTCCCCGACGATTGCACGTATCCCTGAGTTTGACTCGGGCCTCACAAAGGCCTGTACTACTCGACGCGTTCTCTTGCGTTTCAACGCACAGTAAAATTGCGTCATTTCACCTCTCCACTAGGGTGATAAATATGCATTATGTATTTATCTTCCTTTTTTATCATATATGATAAACCATGTCAATATATTTTCCTTCATCCACCAAGTGTAATGAAATTCTAAAATTTCAAATTAATGTCAAAAAATTAAGTGTTGAATTCATAAAACTAAACACAGTTAAAGCCTTAATTAATAAATTTACCTCATATAAATAAATACTAATTAATGTATACGATTGTAGACTTCAATTCTTCCTACCTCAATATAAATAATGGGAATATTTATTCACACCAACATATTTTAAAAGAGTATATGAATGGGAGGGTTAATCAATGTACCTAGATCATGTATGTGACAACTATAGGTATGTTAAACTAGTTCCCCATTCTGCAATAGGGTTATCACATCAGGCCCCAACATCTATTTCAACTACTTGGATAAACTAGATTTCTCATGTAAATATTTGTACTAAGACAAAGAGTCAAACACTAGGTTTATACATTATTGGTTCCACGAAGATTTATATACTAAGTAGTAACTAGCCAACAGAGTTGTACTAGTTACCGGTAGAATAGTTGATATATGCACACATGTTTATTCCTAATTTTGTATCAATATCTAGGTGACTTCATGTGTTGGATCTAATTCCAGATCTTTTCATACATATTCCTTCAATTTGGCTTATAATAGTTTGTTCACCAATGGTTATCATTTTCCATATATTATACATTATTTTATCATTTCATACATTGGCTTAATGCGTTGACTGTTTGATTAACGCGATTTGGATATTGGATGTTAGATTCGATATCAATGAATATCAAGTAGGTGGCACTAGCATACCGCCTCAGAAATATAGAAAAACACCTATAGATGAGTTAGTGGAACCACTCTACATTTACAACCACCCACAATCCATAATTATCATAGATGATACAACTAATACGCAAGTCAATGGAATCAAATTTGTAGCTAGAACCCTCATTCTTTAGAGCTGAGACATTGAGGTCTAAGTTAGTGTCAGTGAGTCACCCACAATCAAAAAAGGAAAGAAGTTGATACCACTGATACTTGCACATCATGTTCTGAGATTGTAAGTGATAAATCTAAAAGTTGATGCTTTAACTTGGTGGTTTTGTCCACTTCATTCCAAATTGACACACAACCATCAACCCCATATTGGTATTCACACATTTATAGCCAAAGGAGTGGGGAAGAAGAAGAAAAATATGACACATCACCCAACATATTCAAGGAGTGATTTCCCAACGAAAATGATAATAGATTTTAATTAAAATTGGCATGCCTCTTCATTATTTTTTAACTAGGAATCCTTATAATTTATTTTATATTCATCTGATCCAAATTTTCACTGTGATCCCATGTCACTGATACTCAACTAGTTTTCCTTAATCTACAAGACCTAGGAGTAGCCTAGTGTGATTCTATATTAGATGATGGAATCTCTTAATTTAAATATTGTTGCATAATTTTCACAATATTCATAATTATATTCATTGTCATGAAAGTGGGCTAACAACTGAGAGGGAATAATTGAGAAATTAGACTTCATAATTATATTTGGAATAATAAATACTAGAAAAGTAGGATTTCAACCAAATTGACCATGTTGTCATGCTTTGAAAGAGGGTGTTACAGATTTTGGATCCCTAATTATAAGCAATATTTTTTGTTAATAATTGGATATAATTCAAAACAAATAGCATCATCCTTTAGATACACAATCCAACTTTTTAATTGCTTCGTACTTCTAAAATATTTTCTTGATTTTATTATTAGTTATAATATTAACCAAGTTAGTCATTTTCATTAGTCTATCTAAGTGAAACTAGTTAGTATTAGTCTTTGTTGTTCATAGTTCATTGAGTTCAAAAACCTGAGACTCATGTTCCAATATTAATTTGATATGTAGTTTTACTTTCTCACATATAGTATGTGTGTGACAATTTTTCCTCCATAGTTGGGAACCTAAAATAATAACACTATGAGTGCTATAACCAACCACTCCGAGCCATCTTTTCTTTTTTCTTTTAACTACATGCAAATATTTTCCAAATCATTGCTAGTATTTTGTGCTTATGATGTTTTTTTATCTATTGAAGGTTCATGGTACAAACCCACTCTACTGTTATTAGTGACCAAACACCATTCACATTAGATCTAGAGTAGATAATTTTCCAATCCAAGGAATTTTCCACCTCTTCCTCGACAGTAAGTAATTGTCATGAAGATGACAATGTTGATGATGATCCACATCCTGAACATGAACAAATCATATGGGAGAGGATTTATGCCTTTTCTAGTTCTTCTCAACAAGGAAGTCTTATAAGTCAATATGTGATGTGGATAGCTATATCATTGATCCAAGTCTTGTGGAATGAATGAAATCTCAAATATTCCATGGGAATCCTCAAGAATATCCTATGTACGATATCAACAACTTTTTTGAATGTTGTCACAAATTGAAGATTGATAAAAAAAATAAAAACTATAATCTATTTGAAATTCTCCTATTTCTTTATTGGGTAGAGACAAGAATTTGTTTGACAGTCTTGAGTAGATCTCTATAGTGACATGGGATTTAATGGTGGACAACTTTTTTAAAGATTCGTCCCACCTCATAAGACTTGAAAGATTATAAGGAACACCCAATACTTCAAGAAAGCATTGGATGAGTCATATTATAAATATTATGAGAACTTATATGACATGTGGAGGAAGTGTTCACATCACAATATTTCAGATTTCGACTAAGAAAAAAATTCACTACTATCGTATGCATCTTTAGGAGAGGACTATGCATGACTCGACTACATCATAATCTTTCTAAATAATCTAGTGTCTAAGTGCAATTAAATGATGAAGAATATAGCTACAAATTAATCTTAGGGTGATGGGCATGAAAATTCACAGTCAATGAAGAGCTCTCTACATATCAAGGAAATTCATGCATTGATGTCACAACTTAGTACATTGATAAAGCAAAGTGTTACAAAGTCAAATTTATGTATTCTATAGGTGAGGATGCAAGATTTATTCAAAAGCCATATCACCAGAATAGATATGAACCAAGTCGTCTTGATTGGTTTGAGGACATTTTTGGGAAACATATGAAAAATAATATGAGCAGTTGATCAATCTAGTAGGGAGAAGTAGAGCTAGGGGGCAAATCAAGAGTCTGAAGAGACAAATTTCACAGCTGGAAGAAAATATTGAAGGGTTAAATAACCCAATAGGACATTAACATTTTATGACCCTACGTAATGACAAAGAAAGTTCATCTACACATGTATCAAAGGATGAAGCACACTAGGACTCCATCAATAAAACCACACCACCATCACACAATGAGAGTCACCCTTTAGACATAAAGTCACATTAGACCTTAATGCATTAAAGGTTAATCCTACAACAAGCTTAGGATGGAAAGCCCCTAAGGAGACTTATATTTCCCAACATTAACACACATATGTGGATTTAGTTCCCTACCCCAATATCATGAAGTTGAGGAGGAATGAAAATCAATTTAATAAGAGTTTAGATTTCTTCAGAAAACTTCATATCAACATCCACTCTTGGAGGTTATAGAACACACTCTCGAATACTAAAATTTCTTGAAGGATATCATCTCTAAGAAGTGCAAGATAAAAGATTTGGACATGGTGGATGTTAGTGAGGTAATGAGTGCACTAATAGAAAGGAGACTCTCTGAGAAGAGGAAGGATCTTGGATGTATCAGTATCCCTTGTTATATTGGCAACAAAATATTTGGAGATGCCTTATGTGCTTCTATAGCTAGAATCAACTTGATGTCGTTGACCAACTTTTAACAAGTTGGGGCTTGATGAGCCAATGAAGACCAATATTACTATCCAATTGGCTGAAAACTCCACTATTAGACCTTTTCATATATGTGAAGATGTTTTCCTGAAAGTGGAAAATTTCAACTATCTGGCCAATTTTGTGGTGATAGACATACATGAGAATCATGGGTCATAAATTCTTTTTTTAAGATTGGATAAATCTAAAACATATGTAATAATTTGTATGGGCATATGATACTTCACATTAGTTATCAGAGATGACACGTTCAAGTTCCTCTTTCCATGTCCAACCACATCAATTATGAGTTCTTAGAAAGGTTAATTTTTATCTTCACTGTATCTAGCCCAGGATGTTAAGCAAGTGAAATTATAGGAGGCAACCCATACCTTTATTTTTGTTCATAGGATATTCATTAGATTCCTTTTGTTAAATTTGTAATTGTTCTTAATTTATTTTTGATGCAAATATATGTATTTTAGATCATTTGTTATGTGTGTAGGGATTTAGTAGAGTCAATGCCACCAACATGGGGGTCTTTTGCACCGACATCACATGGTAGAGAACTTATTTCTCTATAACAGAGTCATTGCCACCACATCTTTGCAAGAAGGCTATAACAATTCTACAATAGTTTTATAGGGCAAACTCAATGGCGCCAACCTCATGCCGATGGCACCGAGTTGATCCATTACCTTATCTATGATCTTTATCTATTGACTCAATGCCAATGACCAATCTGTCAGTGGCACCAACTATTTTGAATAGATTTCTAGTACCTACATCATGTCAAAGTCTATGCCACCGACCCATAGGTTGCTCACACCAATTGTTGCTACAAATTCTATGCCATGGATCTAGAAAAAAGTCAATGGAAGTAATCCCAACTCAGTGGCATCGGTCTTCAACTTAGTATCACTAAGTTAAAGGGCAAATCAATCAACAAGAATCTAGACTAAGCTCAGTTTCACCAACCATGAAGTTGGTAGTGCCTTGTATGTGGTGAAAGACATACAAGCATGATCCACAATGAAGTCGTTAGAAATAATTTTGACATTGGTAGCACTGAGTCCTCAAAATGAGGGAAATCCAAGGCATCATCATCAATATTCATGAGGTCACACATGCGATACTTGAACCATTTGATCCACATCCTGATCTTGGAGTTTGGTGGCACCGATGCCCTGATCTGTGAGTCAACTTCATCAACAACCAATATGATTCTATATTGATGGTGCCACCAACTAAGCACACAGAGTGGATGCACATTTGGTACCACTGACTCACGATTTTTGGTATCGACTCTTCCGTGTCACACCACATCCTATCTATAAACAAAGAGATTTTGGGTCTTGTTTCTTCAAACGAATCTCATCTTCTTCAAGCTTCTCTTCTAGGTCAATGCTAAACAATGGTTCCCCAACATCTGGGCCAATGATCTACTTTGAGATCTTTCTCTCCTTTTCACATTCTCACCATTTTTAAGCACCCTTGACAAGAAGGAGGCCCTTCCTCAAATGCATTGGTGTCCCTCCAACTCACATCAAAGTCCACGTGAATCACCTACGTCTTTGGCAAACAGGGAAATCACTAAGTTGAGCTCAACACACATGCCATGGGGAAAACACTCTACAAAGATGGGGAATTCAACACCACCATAAGATTTAGTGACAATATGAGTTGGATGCATGAGGGGCAAGTTATGGTGGGTGACTAACTACTCATTGGGGTCTGTCCCACTCACCACATCATCGTTCTAGAGTTTTTATTTTCACTGGAGGCATACTTTCCCCCGACACACTAAGGAGAATGGATAAAGTGATGGGTGAAATTTCAATTATACAACATCACTCATCACTTCTCCTTGATTTAATTTAACATGAAATTTGGGTGAAAAAAATGTTTGTCAAATATTTACTTATTAACTTGTGAGTATAACCTTCCATGGAAAAAATATAGAGTTGCTAGAAGATGCCATGATCAAATTCCTCTATTCCTCTATAAGTGACAATACCCCTTTGTCCATGTTCTTCATTCAGGATTGATAAGCACCTCATCCTCTAAAGAACGCAAGGGCAGGGGAATGTGCAATGTGTTGATTTATATTAATGTGGTCATCGCTCACACTATGTAAGGAACTTCCCAACCTTGGATCATTTTTTGTCACACATGTTACTAAAGTCACCAAGACCATTTAGAGGGATGTCCCTATTACATTGAGGGACTACTCACTCTAGTGGATGAGCACCTAGAACTTGAAATATCCAATATTTACCCCCATTTGAGTCCAAAAGAATGTTGCACTTTAGATTTTTTTTTTCAACTCCAGGTAATTTTGTAAGTAGGATGAAAAGGTGCATGTGATGTGAAAGTGTGGAAAACACACTCTTTCTGATCTAATTTTCATGCTTAATACCACATAGACTCTATGCTAGTCCACTTTTGATGGAGGGGAAGACAAATAGGAGGAGGAAGTCAAGGAGAAGGAAGCTAAGGAGGAGTTCAAGGAGGCACATGATACCAATGAGGAACTACCTACTTAATAAAGGAGATAACACCCTTACCATGTCATGTTCCTCCAAGGCACCACAGCTTGTACACCATCACAGGGAGGAGTGGAGGATACCTACTCCTTTGAAGGCATGCACCACATAATCATATCCATCCAATAGAGTCATGAATAGTAGAAAGTGTCCATGGACCAATTCGGCAGCATCTCAGAGAGAATCTTCGACAATCAAAAGTAGATTTTTCCATCACTTACATGTGATGTTTGATAATGACTTAGGAATCAAGAGAAATTCTGTGAGCACCTGACACGTGAGGAGCATTATGACAAGCCTCTAAATGATCATTAATTAAACCATGGAGAATTTGGAAGCTATCTTTCACCACCATCATCTGATTTCCTCCAGCCACTTCCACATCAATAATTCAATATTACAATTGTTTCATCTCTTACTCTTAGTTCTTTACACCAACGACAATGTAAAATCCAAGATTAGGGGGAATGGAAAAAAGTATCTTTCCCTACTATCATATGTTTACCTTTCTAACTTTATTTTTATGCTCTGTATTCTTTTAGTTTGGTTGTTTTGTCATTTATTGGGATCCACATCTATTTAGTGTAACTTGTAACTATAAATCATGAAAAAAATGATAGAAATAATTTGGGAAAATATTCTTGTG
Organism: Alisma plantago-aquatica; assembly: GCA_963693085.1. Classification (NCBI taxonomy): domain Eukaryota; kingdom Viridiplantae; phylum Streptophyta; class Magnoliopsida; order Alismatales; family Alismataceae; genus Alisma; species Alisma plantago-aquatica. The sequence continues at coordinate 599,142,974 of OY856412.1, read as the reverse complement.
GAATAATATCAACTCTTGGCATGTATCTTGTAAGATATAATTTTTTTATCTGAGAGTGCACAAAACCTAGAATTGTCTTAAACAAGTCATCCTGAAGACATTTAGTATATGCATGACACCTAACCTGACCCTATTGTTTATGAAATGACAAAGTGTTTGAATTCAAATTGACCTAACTTGTAGTGTGATCTATAAAATGATTTTGGTAATTGGCCTTAACATTACCCTAATCCTCAGTTAATAAGAGAGAGACACAACATAGTTCGAAAGATAATATTTCCAAGTCACATGGTCTCATCTACCATTCATTACATTAATGAGCACCATAAGTTAAAAATGTTTATATAATTCATTTTTCTTTGTATATCATAACATGATAGGATTCATATACTTTGTATATGTATCATGATTAGAAATAAAAATGTACATTTTCATATTAATCTTTCAGTGAGTAAATTGTTTTGTTTAAAAACGTATCCATAGTGACCTGAGCTACAAATTGGGCATCAAATGGTTTTTGTAAGGTCATGTATAATGATATAAAAATATAATTTAAGGAATCAAATGAAGGAATCATCACATTTCTATTTAGACGTGAATATAAATTTAACATTGCATATATTTCTTATGTAGATTTCATCTGTATAGATTTTCATAGACTTTGATCCATGATTTAAATGGGAGAGAGAAAATGTTTTCTTTACTCCATCTCCTTTATGAAGGCCCTACCATACAATATTTATAATGCTAAAAGGACATGAAAAATGTCATAAAAATAGGAAAAAGAAAAAAAGAGAAAAAAAAGGAGAAAAGGGATCAAAGCAATTCAAAATATAAAGAAAGGACATTGTGGGTTCATTTGTGGAAAAGAACCTTCCACCATTCTCTTCACTCGGACAAGGCATTCTAAGCATGCATCATTCTACCGAAAATTTTGTAGTCTCTAGAAAATATTTCATATTTTCCATCATTTAGTTGCATCAATTAATTTTCTTTGCATAATGAATTAGATTATAGTGTGACTCTTGTTTCAAAACACCTTACTTCATCCGCCCACTGCCCTATATGGTAGGACACTTGCATGATATTTGCCCCTCATGCATTTTTGTCTGGCAGTTGCATTCACTTTAGATTATTACATCCTCATTTAGTAATTTAGAAACATACATGTCTTTGAATTTTCATGATATCATTCTTCTCCAACCAACTTGTGTTATTATTGATTTTATTCTCAATGTTTATGTTGCTTAGTGATTGAATACTTTTAGAGTAAGTGCATGGTACATGGTTTGTTGGAGTGGGATTGTTTTATGGTGGGTAGTTAGGAAAGTTGAGTTTATTGGATTTGTCTTTTTGGTAAGTGTTTCAATCAAATGTAAGGATGGTGTTGCTCAAGATTAAGAAATAATCAAAGTTAGGGGTTTTTATTCATGCAAATTCATCATTGTTTGTATAGGAAAATTTGGGTTATTTCAAGTGTTGATTGATCCTAATTACATATATTTTCATTGATATCCTACCAAATTGTCTTATAATTATTTGTTTATCAATAAATATAATTTTTCATGCATTTTACATCATTTTATCATTTCATACAATGGTTGAACGTGTTGCATGTTTGATTTTAGATGATTTGAATAGTTGATGTTAGTGTTGATACCACTGACTGTCCAGTTAGTTGCACTGACTTGTTGCCCCGAAAATACATGTAATTCACCAATAAGAGTCGATACCACCTACAAGCAAGTCGGTGGAACTAAGTTTTTGCTTGAACCACTCAAATCTTTGATTGACATAGAACATACAACTAAGAAGAAATTTGTTAGAACGGACTCTTCGGCCAAAATTTGTAAATATCAAAGTTAATACCATTGAGTTTCAAGTTGGCGGTACCAACTAATTCATTTCCACTGACTGGCGATCGTTCCACTAAGCATGCCACATCAAGGGTCGATACTTTAAGTCATAAACCTACAGTTTGATGTTTTAACTTGGTCTTTTTATCCAGTTAATATCTAATTGACATACAACTATCATACCTATACCGGAATTCACAAATTTACGACCAAAGGAGAGGCAAAGAACAAGAAGAAGAAGAAGAAGAAGAAGGAGGAGGAGAAGGAGAAGCAGAAGAAACATGACCTTGACATATTTGAGGAATAGTTTTAAGGTGGAAGCAATGATAGATCAGAACCTAAATCGGAAGGCCTCTTCAATATTGTCATCTCTAGTGTTCCTTATAATTTTTTTCATGTTGTCTTGTTCTCTGAGTTTCTACTATGATATCATGTCTCCAACGTTCGTCTAATATTACTTAATATCTAGGACCCAAAAATAGTATGTTGTGATCTTGTATTGGTTGATTACATTTTAAACTATATTGTTGTTGAATAATTTTCATGAAATATAGAATTATTTATATTGTGTATATTTGATCAATCTAGATAATTTTTTGATGATTTACTGCTTCCAAAAAGTGATTTATGATTGTATGAATGTTTATGAACTTTGTTAATAACACATTGTGTTTGTGAAAGAGGGCTAACAACTAAGATAGAAGAACTGAGACATAAAACTTCATGATTCAATTTGGAACAAGATAAATCACAAAAGTCAAATTTCAACCAAGTTGAACATGATACCATACTTTGAACGATAGTGTTACTAATTACATTTTCATAACTATAAGAAATGATTATTTGTTAACAACTTGATGAATTCAATATAGATAGAACTTTAGAGAAATAGGTAATCCTAGAGATATTCATCATTTTGATTTACATTCAAACTTTTAATTTACTTCTCCTTTGAAATTTATTTCTTAGTTTAATTTTTAGTTATGATCCCAACAAAATAAACCTTTTTCTCCAATCCAGCTGATTGAATTAGTTAGTAGTAATCGCTCATGTTCATTTCTCCCTAAGTTTGACACCCCTAAAACTCACATTCTAATATTACTTCAACATGTACACTTGCATTTAATATATAACACTTGTGTGTGATACTTGGGTACCTCTCTATAGTAACGAGACCATCCTTAGTGGGTTAGTCCTCTGTACCACACATGTACATTTCAGCTATCTCATCTTGGACTCTATCAGCTAGTATGCATGTTTGGTCCTTTACAACACAAGCCTTCATGTTGGATGCTATGTTCTTTTATTGAATATAAAGTGTAGTTTATTCATGGATTCTTGTATTGTTCGTTTCTTAGCTCAACTCTGTATTTAGAAATTCCATTTTCATTTTCATATACTATATTGTATTTGGTTTCTAAACATTATATACTTTACTAATTGTTGATCTAAACAAAACTAAATATATTAAAATATACATGAGAGATATATTAATTCACTATATGGAACTCATTTTGAGATATCATTGAGAAATTTAATCAGAATTTCTAGTGTTTGTTCTACCAAAGTAGAAATAGAGAAAACCCATGCATGCTAGTGCCTCATATTTCTACAATTTTAGAGCCCCATAAAAATTGCTTGCGGGCATTACAACTCTAAAACAATTCACAATTTCCAAATTTCCTCCCAATTCAATCATTCATGCACTCAAAATTGAAATTTGGGTTGAATGAGGTAGAAATAACAAAGTAGGTACAATGTGGTATATCATATCTATCATCATTTTTTGACAATTATGAAAATTCTTAGTTAGATGATGATTTCCTTCTAATCTCTAACTTGAAAATTGAACCAATCACTATTATAAGATTTCCATACATGATTTTTAGGTGAAAGGATTCAAAACCATCCCTCCTACACACCACAATTTGCTTTTCATGGACAATGGTCCCCTACTGAAAGAAGAATAAGAGGGAAAGGTAGGAGGGGATTTTCATTTAGCTAATAGAAATGATTTCTTTGAAGGTATCATTATTACAAAATAAAAATGACTAATAAAAGTTTATCATGTATAATATCATATTCTCCATAATTTCCACCTCTTAAAACTTGGAGCACCTAACTACTTATACTACTAATGTATATTTAAATTTTCATTATATTCTATCAAGTCTACCTCTCGATATTGTCAATGTTGTGGTTGTCTAAGCTTGTGCCATGGATCTGCTTTGATGACTGACACAAGTGCTACATAAAAGAGATCCACAATGTGTTCAATATTCTAGGTTAAAGCCCTACATCTACTATTGGAGGGAGGCATAAGTGTGTAGGCCGCACCCAAATAATGAATGAATAGATAAAATTGGTCCTATAGACTATGCTAGACACACCTGAAGTTCCCTGATTTGAGTTGGAGTGGGCTCTTCGACCACCCCATTTTGACTTAAGTGGCCCCACTTACATTCAAAGTGGTTATATGAGATGACCAACTTTAGCTTTACGTGACTTGCAATCAACCATTTTTCCCAATGAAAACAACCATCTATTGATGCAACCCTTGAATTTCAAAGTTTCTAAATCTCAATTCTATCTCCATTTCATCTCTAAAAACTTTTGGAAATTTTTTGTATTAGACTTTTCTTATAATTCAGAAGTTAAGGGAAAATCTAATATTTGCATCAAAATATCCATATGTTCATGCAACCTTTGCATGGATCGATCTATCCATTTTTAATAATTGAAACTTTGAAGTTTCTATATATCAATCTTAATCCTTATCAACTTAAGTTCATTAAATGCCAAAAAATTATGGCTAGCTTGGTCAAGTTGCACTTCAAGTCAAATTGAATCATTAATTAATTGAATATCCTAGATAGAAACTGAATCAAGCAATAAACAAAGATAGTGATTTCCCTTAACCCTACAAGTTAAAAGGAAGGTAAATATATGGTTGTAAGAATCTTTGTCTGAAAGTTCTTATAAGATGAAAGGATACATGTTACTTGACTTATACTTTATGTTCCACTTAGCTTCTTATACACCATGATTCCTACACGAGGCTTTAACCGAGGACATTTCTCTCTTGTTGAGTTTCTAAATCAAATGGTCCAAATTATTTTATGAAGTTTCTACACTTGGCATATTTTCCATAAAATGTAATAGATCTAGGTCGATGGTCTTGTATATATCTAGATGACACTTCTATATCATAGACAAATGAAACATATCATGTATATTATCTAACTCACTAAGAAAATCAAGCTTTTATGCCACTATTTCAGTCCTCTTAATGATTGGATAATGACCCACACATCCAAGAGGTACCTTTACTCATTCTTCTCATCTTAGAATAGCTTTGGATGGTGACATTTATAGATACATTTGATCTCCAACATCAAACTCAAGTAGTTTGTACCTTTTCTCTGTGTAACTTCTATATGTGTCTCGTACCACTTTCAACAATAATAAAATCATCGAAATCCTCTCAATATTCTTTTCAACCAAATCATGGCATAGAATCTATCTTTCACCAACTTTATACCAATACATGGAATATCTATTATTTCTCCTCTATAAGGAATCATATTGATACATGTGTATATATGTGGATGAAAACTTGTGTTGATATGCAAAACTATTCCCAAGTAATGATATATTTTAGATTAGAATAGGGATTTGAACTTGGGAATTCATGACTAATCTGATGGTGAGTGGTATGCCATGTAGCCTGACTACCTTATCTATGTAGAGTATGGCTAGCTTGGGTGCATCCCATGTTAACTTCACATGAACAAAATGGGAAGATTCTTTGAGTCTATGTCTAGTCACCCAAATCAAATCAAAACAATGTGATATTTTAGGTAATCTGAAGATGAATTCTATGTAATATGTTCTCACTTCTACAAAGGATAGAGAGACTTTTCAAAGTGTCTGCTAGATTATGATGCTCATCTTTTACTCTTTGGTACATGTCATACTTAGCTACATGTACATCCACATCTCGCTTTGTACCTGGCCACTTGTAAAGAGTAAGACCCAAGAGGGGATGCACACTTCACCTAATTGAGAAATTTTATGATATAAAGAGTCATGTAAAATGAATTAATGGATAAAAAATGATTATAAGGATAAATGCTTATCTACATACAATTTTACCTTACTGTAAAAGGATAATAATACAAAAAAATGAGTACAACTACTAGTACACGAGACCAACTGCATAGGACAACCCAACCATTCCAAGCTATCCTCATGTTAACATTCTGAAGGTGATCTTCCTGATTCATTGTCATCTCTACTACTAGACATGGGTGGATTTGGGAAAAACACCCAACAAAATTAAATAAAAGGTATGCGTCAAATTGCTTTTGAGTATGCGCATATAAACAATTTTTGGAGATTTTAGATTAGGTAGGTATAAGAGTGGAGGTTCCCATTCAAGAAAGGTGTTATTATCAATTAGGTAAGTTGAATAAGATTACAACAATTAGATGAACATCAAAATATTGAGGCTTTAAAGAATAAATCCCAAGGTGTCTTGTCATAAACAAATTCATAAAATAAACAAATGCGTATGGATAAATTAGACTAAAAATTACTAAAGTAGGACCAAGACACCAAGGATCATTGTCCTATAAATAGGGAGGGCCTAAAATCACACTAGGGAAGAATAGCACATCCATGTATTTATTAAGGGTGGAATAGAGCACCCTGGATAGAAAAACACATCCTTTAATAAAAAGCATGGTTATGCATAAGCATATACATTAGTTAAATTGGTCTAAAACACATGCAGAATATGGAGGCAAGACATATGTCATCAATCACATCAATCACATTAAGAATTAACATATTCTCAAGATATTTGTAACGATCTCCACTCAAAAGGCATAGATTTGCAAATCAGGAGTAAGAATATCAAGAGGTGCCTCATTATGGGAAAGGTATATCAAAGTCAAATAAATGATCAAACTAAAATAGAGAATGCACATACTTGATCTTGAATATGAACCCTATTTTTAGGGGTGAAAATAACGATTCATCCTTATCAATCTAGAACTATGTTGTACACAAATTAGAATATAATATTTGATTCATAATTGAAAGCATAAAAAAACCTAGTATTTGTTTCTATCTCAAGATGTGATTTAAAAGTACCCTTATGTGTCTGTCATGATTACATATGGCTAGATATTGATATTTTGAGTTATTCCTTATCAACATCCATGATTAAGAGTTGAGTTTCTTTCTTTTATAATCATTTCTATTTCCAAATGATTATATTCTTTTCCTAACATCATCATTACCTTGCATATTATAATTCATACATATTTTATAATCTAATTCTTTTATATTTGGTAAATATAAGTATGCACCATATTGGTGATATGAATATAGTAGATTCGTGTATGGTCCCACTAATATGTCATTAAAAATGGATTTTGTTAAAATGTAAATACGTCCTCATATATGCTCATATAAGTATGACCTCATATTAGTTCTTTCTACTTTATACCCCCATTGATAACCAAAAGGACAATATAGATAAATTACTTTCTAGTATCATCAAATAAACATGTGAATCTAGGGTTTTCACTTCATATAGGATAATATTCAGATGATGCATCAACATGTTTATATTTCATTATCATGTCCATGATTACATCTAACATGTTGTCTTTCTTATTTAATCTTACACATGATATATGTGTGATAGCTATTTTTCTTTATGATAAATTATAAACTTATATGTTACTGGTAACAACATGCTATTATGCATAACAACATGATGAGTATTCAATAGTTGATCAAGAGGTCTATATTATTATCATAACTAGTTTTATATCATGAAGATTGATTACCATATGATCTATAATTGATATATTGTATTATGTACATGGATATAGATTCTAGGTTTATTGGTGTTAACAAACATGCATGTTCAATATATATGCCTATGTATTGACATATGTAGACAAATGTGATGGAGTGCATTGATCAACTACTCATAATGGAGTTCATCATAATCTTTATTTTATCTTATATAACTTGATTCATGTGTACCATCAGTCCTAGAGTTGAATGTTAGTTTAAAACATAGGATACAGGAGTTTACCTACTCATCAACATGGCTTTAAAGTGGTCTTCCATGACCATTTTCTTATAAAGGCTGAGGTAGGTATGAATCTCATTGATGGGGTTAACAGATGTGGTTAGAGATGGTGCTAATGAAGAGGCAGCTCAAGAAGGTCCTTTAAGACATGCTAGTTCGCCTCATCTATCATGTTGGTTGATTTGTGGAAGGGAAAGACTGAAAAATTGTGCTTCTCTATAGACACCAATGATATTAGAATTGTATCCTGAATCCGTTGGGAAATAGACACGTGGGGAGTTGGGACTTGTAGCTAGATCATCAATCCTCTTGTAGTCTTGGTAGAATAGGAAAGGAAGGTGTCAGAGTTGATGTTAATACCAATTTAACCACATTTCTAATGGAGTCAACATGTCTTTCAGACAGGGTCACATTAGAGAAGGAAGGACATTATCAAGAGATGAGGTGAGAAGCTACAATGGAGGAAAGTGACTAGGTATAGGGGGTCCAAAGGAATTTGGTGACACTGTAGACATTAAGAATCCTCTACAACATTCTGTATTCATTGCGACATCACAAGTGGTGATGGTGACTATCACTAGTGAAGATGATTGGGCTCAAACCATGGCATCTCATCACCACAGAGTCATTGTCGGTCACTATAGATCTTGTGGCGACACTCTGTGACTATTGTTATTAGTCAAGATGGGTGTAGGGTTGTAGGACAAGATGTCCAATGCTTGGGAGCTTGGATACCACATTGTCAGTTACAGTGCCTGGGTGCACCAATTCTGCTCCAATAGTGCAGAACACACATAAGAGAAGGTGGTTGAGAGAACAAGGATCTAGTGTCCTATGGCTAAGGTTCACAAAACCTATAAGAAAGGGAGGAGAAGAAGAATGAAGGAGGCGATGGAGAAACGAGCACATCAGATAGTGGTTTTAGGGCTATCTGAAGATCACACGAGGGAGAATAAATAGAAGAAAATAGGAGGGACGTGAAGAAGAGTGGAGGAGGAAGAAGGTATGGAAGCTTGGAGAAATGACGTCTGGGTGTTTGTAGAAGAAAGGGGAATAGTATACATGTTACAAGATATCAAATCAAAACTCACATTTTAGATGATTTATTGAATGTATTTTTAAATGTTAAATTTCATTAATGATTGAGGGGGTAAATAATGGTCAGTTAAATTGAAATTTGTTCAATATGCCAACTAGGGCACACAACACTTATTTTAACTTGAATTTTGTGTTTTATAAATATTTAATACTATATTTCATTACTATGATGTTTAGCATTCACTTAGGGCAAATGATACACCTAATTAATAAATTGTGACACAATAGTTTACCAATATTTGATATCTATCTTCTACTTCCATTAAAGAGTCAAACAAGACATAGAAATATTAATTGGTGCATATGCACATTAAACATTTACATTGAATTTATGTTATCATTTCACCTTAATACCTCATATGTAAAGGAAATTTATTAGTATAATATGTTATTTCACTCCAACTAATCTTAATACATTTCAAAATAGGAGGATAAGGAGGGTTTTATTATATTCTTGCACCACTATTACAATTCCCTAAGGCTCTCACACATCTTGAAAATGCTTTGCTGCATATAATATATGAATGAGTGTGTGTCCTATAGAATCAATTTCATTAGTTATATATTATCTAGTACATGTATCATATCATGTTAGTTAACAAATCATCATCTAAATATTTCAACTATGTTCCTTTTCCTTTTTTCATTTCATGAAAAATCTATATTTGGTCATTGTTATTGAAGTAGATCTCCCTGATATGATCATAGATAGTAATTCTAACTTACATATGTGCTATTAACTCACCTTTACAAGATATGTCTAGCTCCAACTTCATCTCTCTCATTCATATCACTTGATCACTTTCTACACAAACCATTAAGAGTTTTCTATAGGTGATGATGACTTTCTTCTTAGAGAATTTGATTCTACATTATTCTTATCAGGATAGTAGTTGATGGTGACATGATTATCCCTTTTAACTCCAACCATCAAAACTATTTTAGGTTGTGTTTCTCTTGAGTGAAGATGTAGTTCAATCTCTCTCTCTCTCTCTCTGTATATATATATATATATATATATATATATATATATATATATATATATATATATATATATATATATATGGTCAATAATACCTCTTGAATGAAGATGTAGTTCAAACTCTTATGGCCAATAATACCTCACATGACCCACCATAAAGGTAATGATTCCATGTCTTTGAGGCATGTATGACTGCTTCTAGCTCAAGATTATGTGTAGGATAGTTCTGTTCATTCCTTTTGAGATATTTGGTTGCATATTCCACCACTTTTCCATCCTAGATGATAACACAACCTAAGATTCTCTCATTTCATCACACAACACAACATATCTGTTGACACTTTCAGGGATAATTATGATAGGTGACATATTAGATATTTCTTTGGGAGTCTGGAAGATCCTCTAATGAGATTATGGTCAAAGGAAAGGCAATACCGACCTTGTCAAGCATGAAAGATGTATTTCTAATTAAAGTTTCTTATAAAATCCTAAGGCATGCAAATAAAACTTAAAATTGCGTATCCCAATAGGAGTTTTAGGTTTCCCCTACTTAAGAATAGATTCTACCTTATTAGGTTCTGTACTAACTCCTTCTCTTGGATAACATGTACAATGAAAGAAACTTTAGCCAACCAAAACCCACCTTGTCAAACTTGGCATAAAGATGATGACGTCTAGACAACTATAGGGTTGTCCTAAAGTGTTGTTCATTATGTTCTGAGTAAAGCAGAATAATATCAAGGAATAACATGACATCTTGATCCATATATGACTGGAAACTATGTTCATCGTATCCATAAAAGTTTTAGGGGGATTTTTTGATGCAAAAGACATGACTAGAAACTCATAAGGGACACATCTTGTTCTAAAAGATGACTTGGTTTCATCTAAAGATGCGATCCTTAATTGAAGATAACTAGTTATGAGGACTACCATGGAGAAGAGTGTTGCTCAACAAAACTTATCAAATAGATCACCGATCATAGAAAAAGATACATATTCTTGACTATGATCTTATTCTAAAACATCAATTCTAAGAACAAACTTGTAGTGCCATCATTCTTCTAAAAAATAGCATTGGAAATCCCCATGGAGATGAACTATATTTGATCAAACCCTTATCCAAAAACTCTTGTAACTAGGTTTTTAAGTCGTTCAACTCTATTGGTACCATCTAAAAGACCAATAGTGTTCTTGGGCAACTACCGAGTAAGGGTTTAATCTCAAACTCAATCTCTCATGTTGGAGGTAAACTTTGAAATTCAACTATAAAGATGGAGAAATTTATGTAGTACTTTATATATCTTACTTCATTTGTAGGTGTTCTATTTAAACACTCATTTAGAAAGAATTATTGGAGATGGATGCATATTCATTCTAATTTTAGTCACATTTTGTCCTAGTTTTATATTTAGATCTCTAGTTTTGCATTGTGATCTATTTCATTTAGTTCTCCTCATTGCTATACTAATTTTTTAGTAACTGGCATAATTCTTTGATTTTTATGAAACATTCTAGTTTTAACCTCGACACTAGCTTTGGAGAGTGGCCCCAAAGAATTTTTTGATCTATTTTAGAGTTTTCAATTGAATTGGTGTCTCATTAATTGCCTTAGAGTTCTCATCCATCCAAAATTTAGGCCCAATGACACACACCAATTTCTCACATATTTGAATCAGTCACACCCCATATATCTACATCTATTTTGACTGATGACACATTAAGTGATGAGGCTCCTGAACATTTGTAAAATGATGAGAACATTGTGTGCTCATCAATCGAAAGGGACTCGAATCGTTCATCAACTAATGTAATTTATTCCTTACAAGGAATATGAAGCAACATGAATTCATGCATTATCTTGTCTCTTCATCTTCCTCCCTCTACTACCCTTTCATTTATTAAGGGCAACACTATTAGTGCATGAAGCTAGGGAGTTGGAAATGTAAGACCCCTGACCTTGCTTTATGGTTGAACAATCTTGCTTATCATAATTATATGCATAAAACCCTAATAAAACTTTAATATCTTCTTTGATAACATGTGACAAGCTTAAGTTTCAAGTTTAGTCTAATTTGGATATTGTTTGAGCATGTTATGCATATATGTGCTTGTTTTGTGTCTTTATGCAATTTACCCATATATAGAGATTTTCTTTCAATTTGTCACATGAATGGCGTACCTTACATGTTTTCACATCATGTTTTATAAAATTATGCTTTGGGACACCTTTTCACATCTTGGTTTGAGGGGTGTTGAGATTAGGGTTTGATCTCTTGGATTCCCTAACTCAATGGTTGACCTTAAGAATCCGGCCACCTTGTATTAGTGGTTGATGTGACCTTTTAACTCATCCTGGTCGCTAAGAATTTCTCTGTGGTCACTATGTTTTTTATGACCATCTTGTTCACTAAGAATTTCTATGTGGTCGCTATGTTTTTTTGGCCATCTTGGTCGCTAAGAATTTCTATGTGGTCATATTTTTCTAACCATCTTGTTAATGATTTTTATTTTTGTTGTCATTGGGTTCTAAAAAACATGATTGAGATGCTTTCATGGATGAGATTTTTTTACCTTGGACAGATGGCATGCTTGGCTTGACAACGAACCCCTCCTTTCTCTCTCCAACCCTAAGATTTATATACCTCTCTCCTTGAATGCAAACAAGCTCATTACACACCTAGCTCTCTCTCTCTCTTATTTCTTGTTGTTTGGACCTCATACAATGTTTCTTGGTGGAGAAGGAGGAGCCAAGGTATGAGATGTTATGACGATCATGCTTGCACGTGCACCTAGGGTTTGGATCTACCCTTGTTGTGGTCATTTGGTGCTTCCTTGCCTTACTTCTTGGCCTTAGTAAGTTAGATCTCCCTCTTTTCATTCGTTTCCTTTATTGTCCTATCTTTTCTCTCTTACTTCTTGGTCGGACCCATCGAGGAGCTTGTGCTATATCTTGAAGACACCTTTTTTTGCCTTTTCAACCTAGGGTTTTCTTCCTTTTTTAGAGAAGGGACTAGCTTGTCTGAGAGGAGGGCTCAAGCTAGGGTTTATACTCTCTTTCTTCGATCTACATTGTTGTGTGGAGCTTCATTGTCATCTCTAAGGTGATTTATATAACTTTCTCCATGATTATTGCTTACTCTTATCTTGCATGTACATGATCTTGCCCTAAATTGTTGTTCCAAGTAGAAAGATGTTACCTTTGCCTAGGGTTGAGTTTATATGATAGATCTTGAGTAGATAATCCTTCTTTATGTAACTCTAAACCTAATGCATGTTTGTCCCTTAAAGATAGGAACCCTAGATCTTGCACATGTGTGCGATTCTATGATGGATGCCAAGGTTTTGACACCATTAGTGGTCGCCAAGATTTTTTAGTCTTATATGGTCAATGAAGTTGTGTACCTCATGATGGTCGCCAAGTTTTTTTATGTACAGTGGTCTCCAAGATATTTTTAGTTCATGTGGTCACCAAGTTTTCAACTCATGTTGGTTGCTTAGATATCCAACCCTAATGCTCAATGAGATAGCTAACCCTAGTGGTTGCTAAGATCTCCAACCCTAGTGGTCGATGAGATAGCAAACCCTAGTGGTCGCTAAGATCTATAACCCTACTGGTCAATGAGATAGCAAACCCTAGTGGTATCTAAGATCTCTAACCCTAGTGATCGATGCGATAGTTAATTCTAGTGGTCGTTGTGTCTTCTAACTCTAGTGTTCACTATGATCATTAACCCTAGTGGTCGATGAAATAGCTAACTGTGGTATCGCTAAAATATCTAACCCTAGTGGTCGATGAGATAGATAACCCTAGTTTTTTCTAAGATATCTAACCCTAGTGGACTAAGAGATAGATAGCTCTAGTGGTCCTTGTGTCTTCTTACTCTAGTGGTCGCTATGTTTTCGGACCCTTAGTGGTTGATGTTGATTTTGGACTCTTAGTGGCCGCCAAGGATCTTAACCCTGGCAGTCGCTAAGGATGCTTGACCCTAGTGGTCGATGAGATTTCTGATCTATGTGCCCTCTATATTTTCCTGACACATGACCACTGTCTCATGAATGATAATGAAATAGTACCATGTGGTTTGTGGTCAGGAACATATTTCATATCTTCTGTAGTTGCAACATACCCATGTTTTGTAGAACTCTTTTAGGGTTCGTATGTAACTTGATTGATTTAGTCTTAACTCACTCGATTGACATTAACTGATCAAGTGAAACCCTAATCATGTAGATCCATTCTAGTGTCAGGATTTGCTGGATGGTGAAATGAGTGTTCCTCTAATGGAAGGTCAGAGTCGTATACTGTTGAGTATATACATGCTTTTGAAGATGGTTGTTGTTATACCTTGACAGGAAAATGGTCAAGTTTGTATCTCTACTGATTATGAATCATTATATGTGATTTGATTGAGGGCATTTGCGGTTGTACTTTAGATGATAGGGTTTGTATACCCTGGTTACTATTGTTGTGAGCTACATACCAAGGACAAACTAGAATGTTTTGTAGCAGGACTATATATGTCGTTGTGGCTGACTCATACTGACTGATGATAGATGAGATCTTAGGAGTCTGACTCTCCTAAATCTTATACGACACTGATTTTGACTTAGTTATGGTTAGTTAAAGTCTGAGTGATATACCTCAAAGTCCCCATGTCTTAAGAAAGACATAGTCCAACCGTGTAGCTTATTTGTTTAGGGCTAAACATGATTCACATTGGATGTTAACCCTTGCCTTGTTTCTTGTACTACTAGTTGTTATTGATGTAGCAAGAGTAGTCAACTGTTTAATACATGTCGGTCTTATATGTTTCCTTATATACTTGTTAGTCATTATTGCTTCTATACCTACCTATTTAACTTTCTCAATCTATTTAATATGCTTAACTTGTTTAATAATATAACCTGATATAATCAATAACCATTGTTGAGAGTTATATCTCTCACTGGGATGTTGATCTCACCTCATGGGTCACTATATCTTTTTAGGTAGTCGTCAGTGATGTCATCAGGATCATGGTGGTTAGGAAGAGCAACTTGGAGAGCAGTAAGACCAGAAGGTTGGCTAGTAGTTAGTGTGTCCTAGAGTAATCCATGTGCTCTTAGGTTTGGGCAGGGGATGTTTTACACATGATATGTATATTGACTCAAGCTTTTGGCAGTTTGTTGATATTTGTATAGGGATTGTCTATGTGGAACAACATATCTTGTATACAGTTTGTGGCTTAGTTCACTAGACATACATGTAAATACATGGTTTGGTATGCGTTGATATGCAAGTTGTTGAATACTTATGTAAATATTTCTAAACATGATGGTAATGTGAAACTGGTTTGAATTTAACCTCTTTTCTGGCTATGTGGTTGATTAGAAGTTGATCATGTGTATTGTTTTGAGTAATATCATTTACCATGACGAGACATTGTCGTTTGGTTGGTATCAAAGATTTAGGTTTGTAGAGTCTATAGGGATATAGGACTTAGGTTTGTGTTTGTTCTTACTTAATCCAACATATTTGATCATAGCTTCTATTCATGTAGATATGTTAATAGCATGTTGAGAGTAGCTACATCGCTCCAAGAGGTGGCGGTAGGAGGTAGGCATATGACTGTAGAGTGCTTGCAAAGGGGCTGTAGCAGCCTGTCGTGCCATACTTTGACCATGCAACCATGGCAAATCCTACCTTTCAGTCCATGTTTGGACAACTCATGGTGACAATTACGAACATAGAAGACAGAGTTACCATACCTCAAGATAGGGAAGTCATACCTAATGTGGGATCTTAGGGTTTCGTAAAGACTTTTTGAGAAGTTTCAGCATGAGGAAGCTATCAAGTATGTGGGTACATAGGACCCAGCTGATAGAGATATGTGGTTGACTGAGCTTGAGAAGGTGTTCAACATCTTGAATATCCTGGAAGAGGACAAGGTGAAGCACGTTGTTTACCTATTGAAGGGTAGTGCTGGCCACTAGTGAGCCATAGAGGAGAAGAAAAGACCATGATTTGTGGTAGGTTAAAAAGAGTTTTGACAAGAGTTTGTGAGTTCTTACTTCCCAGAGGCGTATCTGAATGAGAAGACAATGCAGTTTCAGAAGTTACATTAGGGTTCGATGTCCATAAATGTGTATGAGGCAAAGTTTATGGAGCTTTTGAGGTTTTATCCTCATATGGTGGTGACAGAAAAGGAGAAGATCTATAGGTTTGAGAAGGGTCTGAGCATGAAGTTGTCAATAAAAGCATCTACTTTGGAGAATAGAGAGCGGTTATCCACCTTTGAGGAGTCTGTGAGGAGGATTGAGAGGTCTACTATAGAGAAGCGTGAAGCCAAAGCTAACAAGAGAGAACTAGGTTTTCGGGGTAGTCATCTGGTGGCTTTATGAAGCTAAGGTTTTCTTCACCACAATCATAACAGAGGTCAACTTTTTCTGAGACGAGATCAAGAGTGCCATCATAGTGGCCCCCAGGTAAGGCAGAGATAGTAGCTTTATGCCAGCAAGAGCATGTAGTGCAACATATATGTCATGTAGTGCAACATATGTGTCAGTGATGGGCCCATCTAGGCCATAGTATGGGTCAAGGACTTGCCATAAGTGTGGGCAAGTATGACGTCTGAGGTCGAAATGCCTTATGAAGGATAAGGAAGTGACACAACAACCAATGTAGGGCCAACAAGGTTCACAATAGTAGTATAGCAGTGGTGGTGGTAGGGGACTTGTTCAGGTGTCGCATACGGGGTCATCTGGACCAGCTCACAGAGGATGTGGACGACAACAGGTGAAGACAAGATTCTATTCTATGAGTCAATCAGAGGGAGTTGGCAATCCACAAGTCATGACAAGTCAATTGGATATTTTTCATTTTTGACTTATCTGCTTCTTCTTTTGTATCTATTTTGGTTGACCCAAGTGTGACACACTCTTTTATCTCTAGAGAGGTGATAAGTAGTTGTAATCTTCCTATTTGTAGTAGATCTGATAGCCTTTTGCTTAAAACCCCTTTTGTTGGTTCCATTGAGTTTTAGGACGTGTATCTATGTTGTATTCTTTCTTTTTTGGGATGCAACATTCAAGTGGATCTTATACCACTTGACATGCATGGATTCAATGTGATCTTAGGGATGGATACCTTTAAGAAGTATGAGGTTATTTTGGATTGTAGTTCCAAGGTGGCGATGTTATGTGATGGAGATGTTTTGTGGGTTTTCCAAGGAGATAGAAAGATCCGTCCTACCTATCTAGTGTTGGCTCTAATAGTGGAAAGGTTGATGAGATAGGGATGTGAGGCTTTCTTGGCACATGTTGTGGATACCAAGGGGAGAAGTCCTAGTATCCAAGAGGTACCAGTAGTGTGAGAGTTTGAGGATGTCTTTCCTGAAGAGTTTCTTGGTGTTGAGATTGATTTTTAGATCAATCTTGTTCCTAGAACACAACCCATAGCACATACTCCCTACAGAAGGCACTAGTAGAGATGCAGGAGTTGAAGAAGTCATTGCAAGAGATTTTGGATAAGAGTTTCATTAGACTGAGCACTTTCCCTTGGGGTGCTCCCGTGTTGTTTGTGAGGGAGAAGGATGATTCTATGAGGTTATGCATGGATTACCTATAATTGAATAAGGTTACAGTGAAGAAGAAGTACATGTTGCTGAGGATTGATGATCTGTTTGACCAGTTGAGAGGTGCTACATTTTTCTCCAAGATAGATCTAAGGTCAGGATTCACAACTGAGGATCAAGGTAGATTACATACCTAAGATGCTTTTAAGATTAGGTATGATCACTACACGTTTGCAGTTATGTTGTTTGGGCTAACCAATGTGTCAACAACTTTCATGGACCTGATGAGCAGGGTGTGTAGGTTGTATATGTATCATTTCTTGGTTGTGTTCATATATGATATTCTAATATAGTCTAGGGATATTTAGCATCATAAGAAACATCTTTATCAGGCATTGACATTGTTGAGGCAACACTAGTTGTATGCCAAGTTTAGTAAGTGTGAGTTTTGGTTGATTGAGGTGTCTTTTCTGGGTCACATTATATCTGCTAAGGTTATTTGTGTAGACCCAAAGAAGGTAGAGTCTATATTGGAATGAGAACAACCCAAGACCCCAACCGAAGTATGAAGTTTCCTAGGTTTAGTTGGTTACTACAATAGATTCATAAAGAATTTCAGTGTTGTAGCATTATGCTAACCAAGTTGAATATGAAAGGTGTTCCTTTTGTCTGGCATGTCAAGTTTCAACATTTATTCAAGTTGTTGAAGGAGAAGTTGACCAGTGGTCCAATCATAGAGTTTCCAGAGCAAGGGAAAAGTTACATCATCTTCTATGATGCTCTGAAGAATGGATTGGGATGTATGCTGGTGTAGGACAAGAACATGATTTATTTTTCTTTCCAATAACATAAAAAATATGAGGAGAACTACCCGACACATGATCTGGACCTAGTAGCAGTGGTTCATGCATTGAATATTTGGAGGTACTGTCTGTTTGCAAAGAAGTGTCAGATCTTCACCGACCACAAGAACCTTCATATATCTTCTCAAAGCAATAGTTGAGCATGAGGCAGAGAAGATGGATAGAGCTACTCAAGGACTACGATTGCATGATAGAATACCATTGAGGGAAGGTGAACACAATAGTTGATGTGTTGAGCAGGAAGTCATTTTTATCAGCATCTGCAAACAAGGCAGAACTACACTCCAAGATGTGCCACAAGTGGTACATGTTAGTGTTGCTTTGCCAAATGAATGTAAAGCTGGAGGTTTCTCTATTAGCATGATTGTTGGAATAGTTGTAAGTAAAAGTGATGTTAATGCAACGGATCAAAGATGCACAAAAAAATGATACCATGATACAATATATTAGGGTAGAGTTTGGTAGTAGGAAGTATGATGGCTTCAATGAGACAGATGATGGGATAGTTTATTTTCACAACCAGATAGTGGTTCCAGATACTAAGGACCTAAGGAAGATGGATCTGTAAGAGGTTCATTCCTCATTTTACGTGATGGATCCTAGAAGTACCAAGATGTAACATAATCTGAAGGATCTATACTGGTGGCCAGGTTTGAAGCGTGACGTGGAAAAGTTTGTTTCTAAGTGTCCAGTTTCTCAGAAGGTTAAGGAAGAGCATCAGAAGCCTATAGGGAAGTTACAACCTTTGTCAATACCATAGTGGAAATGGGATCATATTACCATGGACTTTGTGTTTGGTCATCCTTGGAAAACCTAAGGTCATGATTCCATTTGGGTGATAGTTGATAGGTTGACCAAGTCAACTCACTTTCTTCCATTCAAGGAGACATACAAAACAGAGAAGTTGGCACATATATATGTTGATGAGAGAGTTCATCTACACAATATTCCAATTACCATAGTATCTTATAGAAGTCCACAACTCACGACTCAGTTTTGGGAACATCTGTGTACCGCTATGGGAACACAGATGAGGTTTAGCACAACTTTTCACCCACAGGCAGATTGTCAGTCGGAAAGGGCCATTTAGACTCTTGAGGATTTGTTGAGGACATGTGTAATGTAGATTCTTGGAAGTTTGGTTGTACATCTAAGTTTGATAGAGTTTGCCTACAAGAAAAGTTATTATAGGAGCATAGACATGGAACCGTATGAAGATTTATACTAGAGGCATTGCTAGTCACCTCTTTCTTGGTACAAGACAAGTGAGTATCATATTTTGGGTCTTGAGCTTGTGCAATAGACTAAATAGAAGATCAAGGTGATACAATACCTATTAAATGCAACTCAGGATAGATAGAATTCATATGTCGATACAGAGCAGACATTGCATCCAATAGAGATTGCGTTGGAGGAGGACATGTCGTATGTTGAGGATCCTGTGTTGATCCTAGATAGGAGAGTGAAGAAGCTGAATAAGAAGGATATAGCCTTAGTTAAGGCTTTGTGACATCACCTTGATGTGTA
The DNA here is from genome assembly GCA_963693085.1 of Alisma plantago-aquatica. Lineage (NCBI taxonomy): Eukaryota > Viridiplantae > Streptophyta > Magnoliopsida > Alismatales > Alismataceae > Alisma > Alisma plantago-aquatica. The sequence goes on along the minus strand of OY856412.1, from coordinate 599,122,980 downwards.
GGAAGCCACGTGGGAGTGGTAGTATGAGATGTGTAGGAAGTGCCCATCTTTATTTACGTAGGATTTCAAGGGTGAAATATCTATTAGGGGTTTATGGTTGTAAGACCCCGAACCTTGCTTTATGGTTGAACATGCTTGATTATCATAATTAGATGAGTAAAACCCTAATCAAACTCTAATATGTGTTTGATATCATTTGACAAGCTTTAGTTTATAGTTTGGTCCAATTTGGACACTATTTGAGCAAGTTATGCAAATATGTGCCTGTTTTGGGGTTTTATGCAATTTACTTATATCTAGGGTGTTTCTTGCATTTTTTTCATTTTTATTATACCTCACATGCTTTCACATCATGTTTTATATAATTATGCCTTGGGGAACTTGTCACATCTTGGTGTGAGGTGTGTTGAGATTAGGGTTTGCTCTCTTGGATGTCTTAACTCAATGGTTGACTTTGAGAGTTGGGGCCACCTTGTGTTAGAAATCGATGAGACCTTTGAACTCATCTTCCTTGCTAAGAATTTCTATTTGGTTGCAATGTTTTTATGACCATCTTTGTCGCTAAGAATTTCTATGTGGTCTCTATGTTTTTCTGACCATCTTGGTCACTAAAGATTTCTATATGGTCTCTATGTTTTTCTGACCATCTTGGATGTTGAATTTTCTAGTTGTGGTCATTGGGTTCTAAACAACATGGCTGATATGCTTGCACATATGAGTTGTTTTGACCTTGGACACATGGAATGTTGGGTTTGATAGCTCACCCTTCCTTTCTCTCTCTCCAACCCTAAGATTTATATACCTCTCTCCTTACATGCAAATAAGCTCTTTAGACACGTAACTCTCTCTCTCTCTCTTCTTCCTTGCTGCTTGAAGCTTGTCCCCCCTTGCTTGGTGATGAAGGAGGAGCCAAGGTAGGAGGATCTTGGCCGATCTTTCTTGTATGTGCACCTACATTTTAGATGTAACCTTATGAGGTCATTTGGTTCTTCCTTGCCTTGCTTCTTGGTCTTGGTAAGTAAGATCTCCCTCTTTTCCTCTATTTTCTTTGCTTTCCTGACTTCTCCTATATTCCGTCTTGGTTAGATACACGGTGGAACTTGTTCTATAGCTTGAATACACCTTTTTTGGCCTTTTCAACCTAGGGTTTGCTTCTTTTTTCTTGGAGAAGGGACTAATTTGGCCGAGAGGAGTGCTCAAGCTAGGGTTTCTACCCTCTTTCTTCAAGTTGCCTTACTTTTTGGAGCTTCATCATCATCTCTAAGGTGAGTTATATAGCTTTATCCACGATTATTGCTTACTCTTATCTTGTATGTACATAATCTTGCCCTAAATTGTTGTTCCAAGTAGAAAGATGTTACCTTTGCCTAGGGTTGAGTTTAGATGGTAGATCTTGAGTAGATAGTCCTTTTTGATGTACCTCTATACCTGAAGCATGTTTTTCCCTTAAATATAGAACCATATATCTTACACATGTGTGTGATGCTATGATGGTCTCCAAGGTTTAGACACCATGCGTGGTAGGCAAGATTTTTTTACTCTTATGTGGTTGTTGAAGTTTTGTACCTCATGATGGTCACCAAGTTTTTATATATAATGGTTGTCAAGATTTTTTAGTTCATGTGGTCACCTAGTTTTTGAGCTCATGTTGGTCTCTAAGATCTTCATCCCTAGTGGTCGATGGAATTGCTAACCCTAGTGGTCGCTAAGATCTCCAACCCTTGTAGTTGATGAGAAAACTAACCCTAGTGGTCGTTAAGATCTCTAACCCTAGTGCTTGATGAGATAGCTAACCCTAGTGGTCTCTAAGATATCTAACCCTAACAGTTGATGACATAGCTAACCATAGTGGTCGCTATGTCTTCTAACCCTAATGATCACTAAGATCTCTAACCCTGGTGGTCGATGATATAGCTAACCCTCGTGGTCGCTAAGATATCTAACCCTAGTCGTCGCTAAGATATCTAACCCTAATGGTCTGTAAGATATCTAACCCTAGTGGTCAATGAGATAGCTAACTCTAGTGGTCGCTATGTCTTCTAACCCTAGTCATCGTTATGGTATTGGACCCTTAGTGGTCGGTGATGATTTTGGACTCTAAGTGGTGGCCAAGGATCTTAACCCTAGCGACTGACAAGGATTCCTATCCCTAGTGGTCGATGAGATTTCTGACTATGTGGCCACTATGTTTTCCTGACCTATGATCAATCGGTTTTCTAATCCTAAGTGTATGGGTCATGAGTTTAGTGGTATGAAATCAGATGGTGGTGTTTGACCTTATGCAATCATGATTAGTTGGAAATGTTAAGAATCAGGGTTTATCCTTGAGTGGTGATTTGTAACATTCATTCAACTTATCTTGTTGAACCTAACCCTAATACAAGTAAGTGATGATGGTTAGTCATACTTAGCTCCTTTGTGTGATTTGTATGATGAAGGGAAATTTCTCTCTCTATATTGTTGTAACCCTAATAGGTTTCCATATGAACATCTTAAGCTCTTAATTATAATGTTATGCTGAACTTATTAGGTCACATGTATGGTAATGGTTTATTGAGCCTTGTTATAAGGCATGAAAAGATAATGATGTTCTTATAGGGAATGATGTGATGATCCTATGACCTTTGAACATGGTTTTGTGCCCTAAGTGAGATGTGATCCTCTTCTTTAAGTGACAAGGAATGATTGTGACTTGTGATGGTATGATGACAAATGCAGTCTCATGAGTAACAATGAAATAGTACCATATGGTTTGTGGTCAGGAAAATATTTTGTATGTTTTCTATCTTCTACATTTTCTACATACCCATGTTTTGTATAATTATTTTAGGGTTTGTATGTAACTTGATTGATGCAGTCTTAACTCACTCAATTGACATTAACTGATCAATAGAAACCCTAATCATGTAGTGCCCTGTGTCATGGATCCATTCTAGTGTCAGGATTTTGTTGGATGATGAAATGAGCATTCCTCTAATGGAAGCTCAGAGTCTTATACTTTTGAGTATATGCATGACTTTGAGGTTGGTTGTGGTTATTCCTCGGTAGGAGAATGGTCGAGGCCGTATCTCAGATGATTATGGTTCATTGTATGTGATGTGATTGAGGACAACCATGGTTGTACCTCAGATGGTAGGCTTTTTATACCCTGGATACTAGTACTGTGACCTATATACCAAGGACAAACTAGGTTGTTTTGTAGAAGGACTATATATGTCATTGCTGCTAACTCATACTGATCGAGGGCGGTTGAGATCTTAGGAGTTCGTATCTCCAATATCTTATATGGCACTAATTTTGACTTAGCAGTGGTCAGTTGGAGTCTAAGTGGTATACCTCAAACTCCTCAGGGCTTAATAAAAGACATCATCCAGTTGTGTAGCTTATCTATTTAGGGCTAAACATGATTCACATTGGATGTTAACCCTTGCCTTGTTTCTTGTACTGCTAGTTTTTATTTATGTATCAAGAGTACTCAACTATTTATTAAATGGAAATCTTATCTATTTCCTTATATACTTGTTAATCATGCATGTTGCTATGCGTACCTATTTAACTTGCTCAATCTATTAATTTGTTTTACTTGTTTAATAATATAACATGTTGTAATCAATAACTGCTATTGAGAGTAATATCTCTCATTGGGACATTGGTATCACCTCACGGGTCACCACATATTTTTAAGTGATCGTCAGTGATGTCTTTAGGACCATGGTGGTGAGGAAGAGTAGGTTGGACAACATTAAGAGCAAATGATTGTCTAGAAGTTAGTGTGTGCTAGAGTCATCCATGTACTCTCAGGTCCGGGTACGGCATGTTTTTTAGATGATATGTATATTGACATGAGCTTTTGGAAGTATCTTGATCTTTATATAGGGAGTGTGTATGTGTAATAATATCTTTTGTATATAGGTTGTGTCTGAGTCCATTAGACATACATGTAAAGACCTGGTATGGTATGTGTTGATATGCAAGTTATTGGACCTTTATGTAAATAATTCTAAACATGATGGTAATGTGAAATATGTTTTAATTTACCCTCTTTTCTGGTTATGTGGTTGATTATCATGTGATCATGTGCTTTGTTTTGATTAATGTTGTTTACCATGACAAAGCGTCACATGATTCCCTATTCCCTAGCCTATAAGTACTAGCCCTTGACTTTATGCAAATGCATAATCATTTATGCATAAGCGCTTATGCACTCCACCATTCAGAACCATCTCCAACTTTCGTCTATTATTTTTGTTGGTTAATTGAACCCATTGATGAATGACAATCACCTCTACCATGATTTTAAGTTTTGGCGTCAAAAGATGCTAGGGTGACAATGTTTTCTCCTCCCTTACATGGATAGGTCTAGAATGTGTAGAAGGAGACCAATGACTAGAAATGTCCACCTCCATTTAACCTCAAAGGACATACCTTGATGCTTATTGGACCACCCTTACCTCCAAGCTCAAAGATAGTTCAACCTCACACCATGAATGCATCTCCATCTTCATTGTGATGATGGATTTATCCCACTCTTTTCTTTTTGAAAATTTTAGTGCTATTAAGAGCGACTAGTTTCCTTGCCAGGGTGCGACGAGTAGACTTGCTACCCATTTTGTTCTTTTTACTACATTCTTAGTTGTACAAAGCATGCTATGTTTGGAATCAAATGTTTATTATTGGGCTTATGTGTTTTCCCAACATATCCAAATGATAGTTGGATCTTAGATGTATTGAAATCCAAATTTTAAGATGTAGGATATCATTTTTTCCATGTTTCACACTATTGATGAGTAATTCATATACTTGTTTTTTGAGGAAATGGCTACATGACCTCTAGTTAGCATGACCATGAGCTTAGAGAAATATCACTTGGAGTGCATTCCTAATTCTGTAAGGGTTGGATTCATTTGGCCTCCTAATAGAGCACAACCCTTGCAAATATTGTTCAAGGGTACTCATATATTAGACCTATGGGGTTACCTAAGTTAAGGGTTTGAGTGGAGCTTCCCAAATTCAAGAGGAAGCTAGGTGGAAATAGGGTTCATGCCAAGTGATTGTCCTTCCTTATAAAGACTTCCATGTGGATTTGAATGACTCTATATTGTTCCTGGTATGCACCATGCATTCTAGAGGCTATATGTCTGTTTAAAAAATAATTTGGGGGTTGATCAAAGCAGGGTAATGCATGGCAGGTTCTTCGTGTGCTCCGTACTTTTTAGGTCTTCTAGAAGCTTTAATACTTGGAATATTAGCGACACAACTAGTTGGAATGTGTCCCACTTGCATCATATTAGCAACTCTTATGGGGTGTTGATGCATTGCTTTTCAGTCATCTTTCATAAGCTATTTTCTGGGCATTAATTACATATATGATAATTTTGAGACATGTTTATGAATTTTTTCTATCATTAGCCTTTGAATCAATGTTGCATAAAATATTTAGTAAGTCTACCGAATCAGGCTATTTATTATCTAAAACTCAAACTTATGAAATTTTTCCTTATTTTAGGTTGTATGAGCACTATGTGGACAATCTAGTGCCAGTGATGCATCCTTCAGTGGTACTAACAAATCACAATTCCAAAATAAGGAAATAGAAAAATATCAGTTCTACTATTAGAGGCATTAATGATACCAGAGTTAATAGTCGATGCTACCGACTCAAGATCCAGAATGCATCAGAGCTTGAGAATAATTACCTTGGTGGTACCGACTGGCATGTCAGTGGTACCGACTGGCATGTCAGTGGTACCGACTTCAAGATCCATGGTGCATTAGAACTTGAGGAGAAACTTGGTGTATTCAACACATAATGTTGGTATTACCAACACAGTTTGAGATATTCAAGTCAGCCAACTATTTGGAACCCCACCGAAACTCTATCTGTGGTACCAACACCTCATTAGTGGTACCAACATTGTGTGATCAGTTCTAGATATGAAATCAAGTCAGATCCAATGGGCGTGAGTTAATGACGACCAAAGCCTCATTAATGATCTAAAGGGGTAGCTGCCAAAAGAATCATATATCAATTATCACATTCTTGTAGAGAAAAGAGATGGGAGAGAGGGGGATGAAGGAGATATCTAAGGACTGGATGCTCTAGGCACTTTTGGAGGACATATTTGTAGTCAACATGTTGCAGATCAGGGTGTTCATCAGAGGGGACCACTAAGACAACTTCTCTATGGGTTCTTAAATTGGTTGTTTCATATTTAGCATGTTTTATTCCTCTTCCTCTTTTTATAATAATGTGGGGCAAAACCCCATATCCCTAGGACCTAGGGGTAGCACAATATTGGATTGCCATTGAATTCTATGAATTGATAATTTATTTACTTCATTATGGATGTGAATATATGATTTTTTCATCAATTTCTTTATGTTTGATCACCATAATCAAAGTAATAGACCACTATTTTTTTTTCGAGAAATGGATTACGAGTCAAAAAAATCATTGATCCACAAAGCCTATATCACACTTTGAAAGAAGGCTTACAACTAAAAAAATAACTTAGATATTATAATAATGCATCTAACTCATTCCTAAGTTCCTATAGGAGTGGGGTTTGTTTTAGTTTAGGTAGTATATTTCACTATGGGAATGGATAATACTTTCTATGGATCTTTAGTCTAGAGTAAAGTGTGAACAATTATGAATGAAACTGAATTTGAATACAATGTATATCATGGTGAAACCACTAGTCTTGAGGAATCCATCCATTCTTGATCAAACCCATTCTAATTTAGGTTTAATTCTTTGTTATTAGTTAATAAACAACCAATCAACACTTCTCTAGGTCTAGATTGTTTGACCTTAGGAAGAAATAGTATTTCGTGAACATTTCCTTAAGTTTGACACTCGATCCTCATAGGTCTATATTAAACGACACATGCACTTTCCTTTTACACACACAACTTATGTGTGATATGTTTTGGCACCGTTTACAGAGAACACCGAAACTACAAGTGATGTGATCGGTCACTCTATGCCATTTTTTTCTATTTATGTATTTCCAATCTTTTATTTTGCAATAGAGAATGATTGATGAAATTTCCCTTTTTCATTCCACTAGTATTCTGTGTCTCACATTACATATTTAATTTTCAAGTACTAGTGCATGATTCACAGTCAAACCACAAACTATGGAGAGTCCACTCTAACGAGTGTAGACCTAAAGGAGATCATGTTAAAGGTATGCGAGTTTGGGGCTTTAGCTGAGAAGCTCATTCAAACTCCAATTCCCTAGCCATAGCAAGAACATACGACAATCAGGGACCCGAACAAAGAGGGTCATGTGGAGGATGTTCCTGAAGAATAGACAATCTACAAAAAGATAAAGGAATCTTCAGAAATAGCTCATCTTGGACCAATAAAATGTGAGATAGTGAACATTGGCAACTATAAAATCAACCTAAGATGGGTGGCACTAATAAAGTGTCAATCATTTTATGGGCACAACTTGGAGGATCTAATGGCACATATAAAAAACTTTGTGGAGAGTTGTGACATGTTGAAGCTTGATAGCATTCTAGCCACAGTGGTTTATTTGAACCTTTTCTCATATTCATCATCAAATAAAGCCAAGGTTTGGTTGCTTAGCCTAATACCAGAATCAACTGAAACCTGGGATGAGATGATAGACACCTTCTTTGAAAGATATTTTCTACCATAGAAGGCAAAACAAATGGTGGGAAAAATCTAAAATTTCGAGCAACATGTTGAAGAGTCTTATTTAGAAGCTTCAGAGAGATTTCAAAACATACTCAGAAAAGTTCCTCATCATTGGATTGATCGATACAGTCAAGTTAAGGCATTCTATTACAACCTACACAAAGTGGAGAGAACTACTATTGACAATGCACGTAAGACCCCTAACATGGTTTCATTCTTAAAAATACTTTTTTTATTTAATTGGGTGCCTAGTTCCATAATTTAAATTTTTTTTATGTTTGAGATCAACTTCTAAATCTATATTTCACATTTTGATCAAATCAGACTTCATTTATTCAAGTTTTGCAATTTTATGTACTTGTGTGGATATACATGCAATTTTTTTCTAGGGACAACTTCAAATTTAACATGTGAATATTTGTTTACATAATATTCATTAAAAAATGGATAGGTTTCATTTTATTTGAATTATTTTAAACATTGTTGCATAAAAGTAACAACTCTTGATATTTGTGCTGTGAGAATATGATGGTATGTGCCTCTGATGGATGTATTGTGTGTGCCTTCCGATGAATGCATTGGGTGTGCCTTCCAATGGATGCAATGGGTGTTCCTTCCAATTGGTGGATTGGGTGTGCTTTCCAATATAAGTTCTCTATGTTCATAAACCAATTGTTTTCCTTCATGGCTACAAACTCATGGAAAACCTGGCCTTTAACCAATGGAAGTGTAATTTTTGACCTTTGACCTTTGACCTTCTTTGTCTTTCTTCCTAACTATATATACCCCTTTACTTCCCTAAAATGAACCTTTCTACCCCAAACACGTTATTACTGCTTAAGATAATCGGAAATCATCAGTTAACAAAGGAGGAGCTTCTTCAGGTTGAAGCTTTGCGAGATCATGGTTGCATGTGAGTGCAAGCCTCAAATCTTGCTCCCTTAGTATCATTTGAAGCTTCCTTGATTATTTCCTTGATCCATACATGTAAGATCTTCCTTCCTAACCTTATTTATTGCTATTTTCCTTATTCTCTCTTCATTTATGGACGAAATCCATGGTACTTCTTGATGTAAACTCAAGCATATGGATGAAGGACCCTCTTTCTTCTCTCTTTTGGTCTAGATCTACCCCATTCTTGAATATAGGAACTATCTTGAACTTTTTCCTTCAGCCTTTAGGAGATGATATACCTTCTAATACATTTCTTGCCTACTCATAATATGCTTTATGTAAATCTTATTTTAGAACACCCGTAATATGACAAAAGATGGCATTTGGTTTATTATTTTACATGATATTGATATTAAAACGAGTTTGTAAGCCTTCCTTAGAACTTATGAACGTTTTTCTTTTGTAAAATAAGCTTTTGTCTAAACATTCAAGGTCTAAAATTCAAAATATAGATGTAATGACTCAAATGTCATACAACGGTTGCTTTGGTATCTAATTTGGAAATCCAACCCACACATTAGTCTTTGTTGTATAGTGATTAATCTATGGTGATTACAATGTTTTTATATACTGTTATGTTGCTAATATGACAATTGGAAGAAAACATAGTACTGAAAGTAGCTTTTCCATGTTAACATTCAGTCATATAAATGCATGCATCTTGGAAATGCCAAAACTTTTACACCGATGAACTTCTATGCTGAATTTGTTTAGTCAAATCTAGCCTATGACTTGTTAGAATCTCTACAAACTTTAGAGGATAAAGTTCCTACATGGATTTATTGCTATTTTTGTATGAATGGCCTTTTGGGCTATTATGTGCCCTAGTTAAAAGTTTAGTCCTCTTTATGGATAATGATGGATTTGTACACAATGATAGAGTAACAAAGAACATGTTTCATACATTTTATATATCTTTTGAAGCTACAAACTACAATTTGTTTTACAAAGATTATTCAGGAGCTTGTATGTAGCTTGATTGATGTAATTAAAAATGTCTAAATTGATCTAAGTAGTCAAGTGTAACCTTAATCAAGTAGTGCACGAAGTTAGTAGAACTATTCTAGTGTTAGTACTTGATGAATAGTATAATGAGTAATCTAAAAGGAGCTTAAAGTCATATATTGTCGAGTTTATGTGGGTATATGGAGGGTATATCCCTATCACCTTGATCCCAAGGCTTGGAGAGCAGTCAAGGTTGTATCTTAGATGTGGAAGTGATTGAGAGTGATTACAGTCATAACTCAGGGTTTGAGGGTTTATACCATGGTTTTAGTGTCGTGGCCTATGTACCCATGATGAGAAAGGTTGTTTTGTAGTTGGGTAATGTGCCACTACAGTTATTACTCATATTGATTCAAAGGGAAGAGATATTAGGATTCTGGTCATCCTAGATCTTATATGGGGATTATTTCAACTTCTCAGTAGTCAACTAGTAGTTTGAGTGGAATGCTTCAACGTATCCATGACTAAATAAAATATGTAATCCAATCGTGAGGCATACCTATTAGGGTTGCTTAGCGAATCACATTGGATGATGATCTTTGCTTTGTTTCTTATAATTTGTAGATGATTTATATTGTGGTAAGAGAAATCAATTGTACTTATGACTCTAGGCATACATGTTCTTATGTGTAAGTGATATAGTATTTCAACTCTACAATGCTTTCTACTTCAACTACTTAACAAAATTTTGTAATTTTGATAAGCTAGTGATGTTCTTGGAATTATATGTCTCCTTGGAAATGGGTCTCACCTCATGGGTTTCCATATTTTTTTGGTGATCAACAACATGGTCTAACTCAAATGGCGAGGAAGCCCAATTTGGAGACTAATGAATTTCAAGAGGGTGGAATGTTCTAGTGTAGAGTTCTAGAGTAGTCTTTGTACTCTCGGGTTCAGGCAGTTTGTATATCATGTATATCAATTCAAGATTTTGGTTATATGTCATGAGCATTGTAAATGTTGTAAATATTTGACAAAACTTTTTGTATACATGTTGTGGCTGTGTCAACTGATCTCATGTAAAGTTATCTGATGAGAAAATATATGTGAGGTTAAACCCATATTTGAAATGTTCTTTAGCGAGAATAGAATGCTTATTTGGTTTTAATTCTACACCATTTTTGTAATATGATTTATTAGTGATCGATCAACATTTTGGTTTTGAGTGATCTCATTTAGTGTGGTAGTTTCCACATTTGGTTGGTACCAGAGCTTGGGGTTTGCTGAGACTATAGGGACATAAGATGTAGGTTGTTTTGTCTATTCTTATGTATCCAACATATCTAACCATAATTTATGGTTATGCAGATATATTTGGAGAACATGAAGTGCATGTAGAGAGTATCAAGATGGGGCAAGAAGGGGGAGTACACAAGATGGGGCACATGGGTGGTGGTAGGAGATGGTTACAAGAAGGGGGAGTACGCAAGATGGGGTTAGAAAATCCCATTCAACCTCCGTTTGACCCTTTGACCATAGCTGACCCAACCTTTCAGTATATGTTTAGAAAGATAATGGCGACAATCATGCATCTAGCAGATAGGGAACTTGCACCCTGACCAAGATTAGTTACAACCAATGTTGAGTCTTAGGGTCCTTGAAAGACTTTTGAGAGGCTGAAGTGTGTGGTAGCCACAAAGTATGCGACTACTATAAACCCAACAAACTCAGATATGTGGTTAACAGAGCTAGAGAAGGTGTTCAAGATCTTGAATATCTCTAAGGAGGACAAGGTGAAACATGCGATCTACGTCCTGAAGGGTATTATTGGCCATTAGCGGGCCATAGAAGAGGAGAAGAAGCATGGTGAGGTGTTCAATTGGGAGGAATTTTGACGTGAATTTGTCAGTTGTTACTTCCTAGAGATGCATCTAGAAGAGAAGATTGCTTAGTTTGAGAAGTTACACCCATGGTCGTGGTCTTTGAATGACTATGAGGCAAAGTTCATGGAGTTTCTCAGGTTCTATCCCCACATGGCAGTGATGGAGAAGGAGATGATTAGAAGGTTTGAGAAGGGTTTGAATGATGAGTTGGCAAGGACAACACTTTCATTGGAATCTTGAGAGAAGTTTTCCATTTTTTTGGAGTCTATGTGAAGGAAAGAAAGGATCGCTATGGAGTAGTGAGAAGCCAATGCTAGAAAGAGGTCAACCTAGTTCCAAGGACAACAGTCTGGCCGTTTTCAAGAAGTCATGATTTTCTTCACCAAAATACCAACAAAGGTCAACTTTTTCCGAGTCAAGGACACAAGTACAATCACAGTGGTCTCCTAGAAAGGGGAGAGGTTGTAGTTTTTAGTCATATTGGGCAAAAATTACTAGGTTAGTGTTAGTGACAGGACCATCTAGGTCATAGTATGACACAAGGACATGCTTCAGGTGTAGTCATATTGGGCATGTGATATGGTCTTACCCAATGAAGAATGAGGAGGTTGCATAGCAGCTGAGGTAGAGATAATAGGGATCACAACAACATTAGTACAATAGAGGTGGCAACAGAGGTATGGAGACATTTAGGCAAGGTCTTCAAGACTAGATAGCAGAGGCTGAGGATGACTACATGTAAAAACCAGAAGCTATGCAATGAGCCAGCTGCAAGGAGTGGTCAACCCCCTGGTTGTGACAAGTCAGATGGAACATTTCATTCTGAGTTATCTTGTTCTACCTTTGTATCTGTTTTGGTTAACCTTGGCACAACGCACTCATTTTTCACTAGAGAAGTGATAAATAGTTGTAACTTTCCTGGTTATAGTCGAACTGATAGCCTCTTGTTAGAAATCACTTTAGTTGGTTCCACAGTGTTGTAGGAGGTGCATCCATCCTGCATTCTTTCTTTTTTAGGACACATCATTCAATTGGATCTCATGCCACTTGATATGCATGTATTTGGCGTGACCCTAGGGATGGATACCCTAATAAAGTATAAGGTCGGTTTGGATTGTGGTTCCAAGGTACTGATGTTTTATGATGGGAATGTCTATATGACTTTCTAAGGAGAAAGGAAGATTATTCCTACTTGTCTGGTGTCGACAGTGATAGCAGAGAAGTTGATGAGACAAGGATGTGAAGCTTTCCTACCACATGTAGTGGATACCAAGGGTATGAGTCCTAGTATCTAGGGAGTACCCATGGTGTGTGAGTTTGAGGAGTTTTTCCTGATGAGTTTCTGGTGTTCCACCCCCTAGAGAGGTTGATATTGGGATAGATCTAGTTCCTAGTATACAACCCATAACACAAGTTCCCTATAGGATAGCACTAGATGAGATGAAAGAGTTATAAAAGTAGTTGCATGAGTTGTTGGTACCACCAAGCACTACCCTGTCAGGCACTCTAGTGTTGTTTGTGAAGAAGAAGGATGGTTCGATGAGTCTTTTCATATGATACCGATAGTAGAACAAGGTTATAGTGAAGAACAAATACATGTTGCCAAGGATAGATGATATATTTGACCATTTCATAGGTGATATAATTTTTTTCAAGATAGATCTAAGATTAGGGTATCATCAATTGAGGAACATGGTAGATGATATATCTTATATTTCTTATAGGACTAGATATGGCCATTATGAGCTCATGGTTATGTCATTTGGTCTAATCAATCCATTGACAACATTTCTGGACGTGATGAATAGAGAATTCAGAATGTATCTTAATCAGTTTGTGGTGGTGTTCATTGATGACATCTTATTATACTCCAGGGACAATCAACAACATGATCATCATCTTCATCAAGTGTTAGAGTTGCTAAGGCATCACTGATTGTATGCTAAGTTTAGTAAGTGTGAATTTTGGCTGACTGAGGTGTCTTTTCTTGGTCATGTCATCTTTGTAGAGGGTGTTTTTATAGACCCTAAGAAGGTGGAGTTAGTGTCAAGTTGGGAGCAGCCCAAAACACCGACTAAGGTTTAGAGCTTCCTATCTCTAGCTGGTTACTCTAGGATGTTTAGTAAGAACTTCAACACAATTTCTCTACCTTTATTTAGAATAACTAGGAAGAGTGTTCCTTTTCCTTGGGATGAACAAAGTTAGAATTCTTTTTAGTTTTGAAGGAAAATTTGATGAAGGCTACAATGTTGGCATTGCTAGAGCTTGCTAAAGGCTACATCATTTTATGTGATGCTTCAAAGAATGGGTTTGGATGTGTACTAATGCAAGATAAGAATGTGATTTCTTTTTATTTTCAACTACTTAAGAAACATGAGGATAATTACCCAACTCATTATTTGGAAATAACAGTTGTAGTTCTTTCTTTGAAGATATGGAGGCACTATCTATATGGAGAAAAGTGTCAAATCTTCACAGACCACAAGAGTCTAAAATTATATCTTTTGAAAGTAGGAGCTAAATATGAGGCAGAGAAGATGGATGGAGTTAATCAAGGTGTATGACTATATGATAGACTACCACCCTGGAAAGAAAATGTAGTGGTTGATGCTTTGAGCTAAAAGTCATCTTTATCATCATCTAAAGGTCATGATTCCATTTGGGTGATTGTTGATTGGTTGACAAGTTATCTCACTCTTTTCTATTCAAGACCTCCTACACTATAGAGAAGTTTGCACAAATATATGTTGATGAGATAGTACAACTTCAAGGAATACTAGCTACCATAGTGTTAGATAGAGGTCCTCAGTTCACTAGTAGGTTATGGGAGCATCTCCATAAAACCTCGGGGACACATATGAGATTCAATACATCCTTCCACCCACAAACAGATGGCCAGACTGAAAAGACTATTCAAGAATTAGAGGATCTTTTGAGAGCTTGTATTCTTTAGTTTCTTGGGAGTTGGGCACCTCAGTGTGATTGCATTTTTGTACAACAACAACTACTATAGGAGTATAGATATGGCACCGTATGAGGCTCTATATAGAATGCATTGTTGATCACCTCTTTGCTAGTATGAGACAAGTGAGTATCAATTTTTGTGGCCTGAGTTAGTTCAACAGACTGTGGATAAGATCAAGGTGAACCAACAGTAGTTAGAGGTATCTCAAGAAAGACATAAGTCAAATCCAAATAGCGGTCATATACCGTTAGACTTTCAAGTTGGATACTACATGTATCTCAAGGTATCCCCTTGGAAAGGTGTGCTAAGGTTTAGTAAGAAGGGTAAGTTGGATCCTAGGTTAATGGGACCTTACCCTATCATGACATGAGTTTGAAAAGTGGCTTACAAACTACAGTTACCGCTAGAGTTCCACATGTTGCAGAACATTTTTCATGTTTCTATGTTGAGAAAGTGTCACCCTAATATAGAGAAGAGGATATAGCCAGTGGAAGTAGAGTTAGATGATGATGTCTCTTATGTGTAGGGTCCAATTTTAATCTTAGATAAGCATGTGCAGAAGTTGAGGAAGGAGGACATATCCTTAGTGAAGGTGTTGTGGCATCACCGTGGTGTATAGGAAGCCACATGGGAGTTCGAGGAGGAGATGTGTAGAAAGTACCCATTTTTGTTTGCATAGGATTTTGGGAGGGAAATCCCTGGTAGAGGTTTATGGTTGTACCCTAACCTAGTTTAATGCTTAAGCACACTTGTTTGATTTAATTGGGTGCTTATTTCTCTAATTTGACATTTGTTTATGTTTTGAGATCAACTTATAAAGCAATGTTTAAAATTTGGCCCAACTTGAACTTCCTTTGCTCAAGTTTTGCAATTTAATGTACTTGTGTGGACCTATGTGTAATACACATGGATATTTTGTTACATAGTGTTCATTATAATATGGATATGTTTCATTTAATTTTGAATCCTTTTAAACCTTTTTATATGAAGGTACCAACCCTTCATGTTACTTTTGTGAGGATATGATGGTATTTGCCTCCGATGGATGCATTGGGTGGGCCTTCCAATTGATGGACTAGGTATGCTTTCCAATGGCAGTTCTGCATGTTCATAAACCAATTGGTTTCCTAGATGGCTACAAACCGATTGAAAAATGACCTTTGACCAATGGAAGCATAATTTTTGACCTTAGATCTTCTTTCTTTTTCTTCCTAGCTATATATACCCCTTTCACTTCCCTCAAATGAACCTTTTTACCCCAAACACGTTCTTACAGCTTGAGAACATCAGAAACCATCAGTTGATGAAGGAGGAGCTTCTTGAGGTTGAAGCTTTGTGAGATCGTGGTTGCATGTGGGTGCAAGCCTCAAATCTTTCTACGTTAGGATCATTCGAAGCTTCCTTGCTTAGTTCCTTACTCCATACACGTAAGATCTTCACTCCTAACCTTGTTTCTTGCTATTTTCTTTCTTCTTTCTTCTTCCATGGTTGGAATACATGATATTTCATGCTAGAAACTCGATCATATGGATGAATAACCCTCTTTCTTCTCTCTTTTTCTCTAGATCTACCCTATTCTTGAACATAGGAGCTATCTTGGAGCATTTGGAGTGTAAATCTCAGGTCTTTCCTTCTTTTCTCTATGGCTCCTTTATTTTTGAACATTTTCCTTCACCCTTGAGGTGAGTGATATAGCTTCTAATATGTTTCTTGCCTACTAATAATCTGTTGTATGTAAATCTTATTCTAGAAAACCCATAATATGAGAAAAGATGGACTTTTGTGTATTGTTTGACATGAAATTGATGATAACATGAGTTTGTAAGCCTTCCTTAGACCTTATGAATGCTTTTATTCTATAAAATGAGCTTTTGTTTGAACATGCAAGGTCTAAAATTCGAAATATAGGTGTAATGACTCTCATAAATGTCATATAGTTGTTGCTTTTATACCCAATTTTACAAATCCAACCCACACTTTGGAGTTTGTTGTATATTGGTTAACCTATGGTGATTATAATGCTTTTATATACTATTGACAATTAGATGAAAACATAGTACAGAAAGTAGCTCATCCATGTTATGATTCAGACATATAAATGCCTATTTCTTGGAAATGTCAAAACTTTCACGCCTAATGGACTTTTATGTTGAAATTTTGAGTCAAATATTGCCTATGACTTGTTAGACTCTCTAAAAAAATTATAAGATAGAGATATTCCTATATGAATTTATTACTATTTTTCTATTTCCTTTCAGGTTGTTCTATGTCCAAGTTGAAGTTTTAGTCCTCTTTATTGATAATGATGGATTGGTACACAATGATGGAGTAACAAGAAATATGTTTCTTACATTTCCTATATCTTTTAACATTACAATGTACAATTTATATTACAAAGATTATTTAGGAGCTTGTATGTTACTTGAATTATTCAGCAAAAAATGCCTAAATTGATCCAAGTAATCGAGTGTAACCTTAATCAAGTAGTGCCCTGGGTTCGTAGAACTATTCCATTGTCATAACTTTCTGGATAGTGAAACTAGTAATTCAAAAGGAGCTTGGAGTCATATATTGTTGAGTATATGCAGGTGCACGGAGGGTATATCCTTGTTACCTTGATCCCACGATTTGGAGAGTGGTCAATGTGATGACCCTAGATTTTGGGGTTTGATACCCAATATGGTATTTGGGGACAACAAATATTTTTTTTGGGATGATTGATACCCAACCTAGGTATTGGTTAATCAATTATGGACAATTTCTTTTTAATCAAAAGTATACCATGAAGCATCATGATCATACTAAGCTTATTATTGATTGGTTTCAATTGAGGATCCAACGATGACTATATATGTGGCCATTTTACCTCATAGATCTATTGTTATTTGATGATTTTTTTATAGGACAAACATTGGATTCTTGGCATCAAAGATTACATCCTTAAGAACTGATGCTTAGGAATTGCATATCATTTTTTTGTTATCCTTTTAAGAGATATTAATGTTTGCATTTAGTTGGATGATCAAAGTACTAATGATTTGGCAAATAGACGAGTGACCAAAGTCTTATCACATGGGAGGAGCCAAAGACGTGGCTTTCCTCCGAAAACCTAGGAGCATGTGGAAGTTTTCTAGAGCTTGTAGATGTAGTTATCTCAAGGAGAATGGGGTGTTAACATGATTTGTTAAATCCACCACAATTCTAGGATCTCACTTCGCGGATGGGGTGCCTAGTAGTACTAGGGAAACAACCAGAGTCAGATCTCTCTCTACCTCTCCACTACATCTCATAGGTAGTGGTGGGCGATGGTTGAGGCTTTTGATAATGCAGGTAGAAGCCATGGGAGTATTCAGTCATGCCCCTCGGCAATGCTCCAAGATCATACGCAATTTGCTCGTGCCTACGATTGTTGTTTTCACACCATTAAAAAACCTTCTTTCTCACGGTCGATGAAGAGGGGGCTAGAATCAGTACCTTGAGGTCTGCCATAACAACTGCAAACATAACTTGAGTGTGAAAGGTCATGGAAAAATCTCCTAGATCTGTTCACTGGACGGTAGAGTGGAAGAGAGCTCATTTACCTTCCTTCATCTACGATGACAACTGGTTGAGACGGCAAGTTCCTCTAGCCCGACATTTGGTCTTCACGTCTAGGCAAGCATGTACCCTTTGTTTGTCAAACACCCTTATACAACCATGGTGATAAGCTATGCCATACTGCCTTCTCCAATGCTGATGAAGTAGCCTGATGCTCCTCATGCTGAGGAAAATGCTGCCTTAATTTTAATGGGGTCATGATCCTAAAGACTACAGATGTCATGCATTCAGGATAGCCAAGGCTCGCTACTGAAGATGTATCCATGACAGAACTTGACTTCGGCGGCAGCTACAGCTGTTGGGTGGTCATTGAGATCGCCGAGGAGCAGCAGGGGCTTGGAGCCTCAAATAGGGGCAACAAAGGCCGATTCAGGCACCCCTCTCTCTTAGAGGAGGGTGTTATCTTCTCACTGAATTCCAAGCCCTAACTCTCAGAAGCCCCCAACCTTGCAGAGATTTCTCTACCATAGATCCCAGACAATGATCAGCGTGATAGTGTTGGTCACCCTAAGATTCAGAGTTGTGTCATGGGTGCCCCTCTCTCTTCTACAAATGTGAAGGTGCAGATCACTTCTCCTCATTCTGACCGATCCGCCCTTCACTTCTCGTCGGGGTGGCTATGTTGCGATGTCATTCTGCTGTGTCACAGAGAGATGAACGGGAAGGACAAGTCAGGGGTGAGGCGTTGGTCGGCCTAGGTCCACTCTTAGGACACTCAAAGATCCAACAGTTCAACTGTGAACCCAACTGAACCAAGCGACTTAGGAAGAAAGGCCAACGGGCCCAGCCTAAACCATCATGAGGGAGTGCACACCTATGATGGACAACATGGTCCAATCATAGAGCACCACATCAGGACCTGGGCTCCACATTAAAAGGTAATTTTCATTTGAATCTTAGAAATATTTGAAGCTTAGAAAATTCATAGAAAATAGATCCCTTGGTCAATAAATTACCCAAAAATACTCCTAGACTCAGAAAAATGTTCTTTGCATTACTGAATCCTTAGATCAAGCTTTTAAAGCACAACTACTGATGATATTTTATTTATATGATAATACTTCATTTAAATTGTATAATTAGAAAACAATTGTGATTAAATCTGAAAAAAATAAGTTTGACCTCTGATATCGTCTATAAACTATATGTGGAATCCTATCCTAATATTATTGAACAATTTTAGGCCTTTCCTCATTATTTCCTAAATACATGTTTAATCCTCATATTAATTCTAGAAAATAGGGAAAGTATAAGATAATTATGAAATTCAGTTCAGACCTTAATAATGAAGTATGGATCAGAATAAAAATATCAAACACAAGTTCAAGGCTGTTTGAACCTAGATTTGGCCAAACCCTAATTTGGACCTAAAATTACCAAGAATATGATGTACATATATTAACGATGATTAATTTCTTTAAATCAGGTGCTGACCAGATTATCTAGAAGATCATCGATATGTGAGGAATATCTGAACTCAGGTACGTGGATATAAGTATAAGACTAGTTTTGCTGGATGTTAATTACGAATAATTGATTGCATGTATTTGAATACCTTATTGGATGTATATCTATATGTATTGTCATTTCCACCTTGAACACTAAGAACACTAAGGAAAGAAAATGGAATGTAGTTACTGATGGTTCATTAATCTCCCTGTTAGAGAGGGAAAATATTAATGTTGACTAGCACCTCCCTAATGGTACAAGGTACATAGAGAAATCCCTAATGGTACAAGGTACGTGGGGATAGGGCCCAATAATATATGTTTGTGCTAAGTCCACCAGAGTAATACATGTCCATTGAAATATGGTTAATAACTTGGGTTTACCTAATTCTCTGCCTTAAATAATGTTTTCATTTTCTTTTCTTCTTTCTTCAAGTATTTTAAATATGCCAGCATAGTATAGTATCTTTAAACCACGTACCAACTTTATGTTGATTCATTGTTTCATGTATGTTTTAGGTTCAGAGCTAGCATGGGATAAAAGAACATGATGTGAGCAAGTTGTACAGGTTGTACCTTTTGTGTAGATCCTAGTTAGCATACATGTTTATACTTCTATAAAAATTCTCTTTCAACATACAATTGTAAATCATGTTGTAATAATATACATGTTAAATGTTGAGAATGTCATGGTGTATGTTATAGTTGTATGTTCATGTATGTGCATAGTGCTTCCTCATCGCTCTCTGATATTATTGCTAATGTTTTCAGATTTGTCCTCTCGATCCTTCTAAGTCTTAAGACGGCAGAATCTAGGGATGCTACAGTTGGTATCAGAGCATGAACAAAAGCTACACCTGACAATTGCTCACCATGAAACATAAAACTAAATTTCACCTTTCACTTAAATCCTAGAAACTTAGTAAGTTGTTCTAAAGGAATAAGGTTTGACTTAGCCTCTAAGTTAGAACCTAGATGTTCGAGAACTAGGTTTAGGCAACTGTGTGAGACCCTTTCCATATAGAGCTCATATGTATTGGGTAGCTACACTAGTCTACATCTCGTTCTCACCATTTCACTAGGTGGCATAGCACTAGACTATCTTTTGTGTGTGGGACACTCAATTTTTCTGATTTGGTTTTGTTTTCTAATCAGATCGAGCCTCGATAGTTTTCTCTGACGTCTTCTTTCTCAGAGAAAAACTGTATAATATTTTATTATATATATGTGTAAATATAAAAATGTGTCCCTCACACTGGAGAGTAATTAGTGTTCATGCAACCTAAGTGAAAGGGAGTGACATCAGTCTAGAAGAGAGAGTAGTCTAGATTAGATGTCTAGAGCTTTATCAGATGTTTGAAAGTTAGAGTATATGATATATCGATAGATGATATAAGCAAGGATGATTAATATAAGTTTGATACTGATTATATATGTTGTGTCATATTGTTTTAAGTTGTATATGAGGCCTGAGTCTAATTTTGGATAATCTAAGACAAGTCGAGGTGATGAAAGTACATGTTGTTTTCTTATTTAAGATAAGCTAATTTATGATAAAGTTGAATATGCATGAGGCTCAAGATCTTTTACAAAGGAGGACCTCTAGTGTTAGGACAAGATATGTGGTGAACTCCAGAGAGAGTGAGACCCACAAGGAGAAGGTCATAGGACCTACCCTGAGATATATGTGAAATAATATGTCCTAAGCTAGTTTACTCCTAGGAAGATGAGTTGTGTCCTTTTGCATTATTCAATCCTATATGTGAGAGTTGGAAAAAAATGGTGGGTAGAAACTTATGATGATAAAGTCAATCCTTTGACTGAGTTAGGTCCTAGCTTGAGTGATGTATGATGTGAAACCCATCAATAGCTGCAATAGAGGTGATATATGAAATTATGGTTCTGAGAGTAAAATGCCTTGTGCATAAGATACACATAAATGTTGTTCCCTTCACTCCTCTTTCTTAATATATGATGCTAGAAACCTCACTTGAGCTATATAGATGATTTATATATGAGGAGTCACTCATAGAAGCTTGACCTATTCTATATTCTCTTCCTATATCATACATGTGATATCCAAGTTTGAAAATATGATCAGATTGATTTAATATACAATCATTCCCATCATATCATAGATCAAATAGGAAAGTTTGAAATCATAATTAGATTGGTTAGTGTATCTTCTTCCCCCTCTAATGATACAAAAAAAATATAAGTTTGCAATCATGAGATTGAAATAAAAATATCTATGGAACATATTGCATCATCACAAAATGTAGTCTCTAACCTCAACCCTTCTAAATCTAAGTTTCTAATGTGGTAGCAGCTCACAGATAAGAGGGTGAAGCCCTATATTAAAGCATGTGATGTAAGCCCTTCTCAAGTAATGCAACCCTGGTATGATGTTTATCATATAACATATTAATTGATAATTCTAGTAAATAATGTCATGAAGTCTTGACATCACCTAGTTTAAGCTGCTGGGGTAAAAGATGAAACTTGAATAGTACCTTCTTAAATTTATATCTATGAATAAATCCCTATTTCTTAGGAAAATAGGGAATGCAAATCTTAACACCAAAGAATGTGTCGTTCTGTGACTAATATAGAAAATTATGATTCCATCTATATTAGATGGGGTGGGTACACCCTAAATGCTCTAAATCCAAAGATGACAACTTAGAGAGCATGCAGTTATATGGTAGCCTTGGCACCTAAAAAAAATTGGTGACCTAGAAAATGTGGAGACTCCATCAGATCACATTAAGTATGAGACTAGCTGAATTTCGAGGACAAAATTCTATATAATGTGGGGTGAATGTGATGACCCTAGATTTTGGGGTTTGATACCCAATATAGTATTTGGGGACCATAAATATTTTTTTGTGGGATGATTGATACCCAGTCTAGGTATTGGTTAATCAATTATGGACAATTTCTTTTTACTCAAAAGTATACCATGAAGCATCATGATCATACTAAGGTTATTACTGATTGGTTTCAATTGAGGATCCAACAATGACTATATATGACCATTTTACCTCATAGATCTATTGTTATTTGATGATTTTTTTTGATAGGACAAACATTGGATTCTTGGCATCAAAGATTACATCCTTAAGAACCGATGCTTAGGAATTGCATATCATTTTTTTTGTTATCCTTTTAAGAGATATTAATGTTTGAATTTAGTTGGATGATCAAAGTACTAATGATTTGGCAAATAGACGAGTGACCAAAGTCTTATCACATGGGAGGAGCCAAAGACGTGGCTTTCCTCCGAAAACCTAGGAGCATGTGGAAGTTTTCTGGAGCTTGTAGATGTAGTCATCGCAAGGAGAATGGGGTGTTAACCTAATTTGTTAAATCCACCACAATTCTAGGATCTCACTCCGCGGATGGGGTGCCTAGTAGTACTAGGGCAACAACCGGAGTCAGATCTCTCTCTACCTCTCCACTACATCTCATAGGTAGTGGTGGGCGATGGTTGAGGCTTTTGATAATGCAGGCAACATCCATGCGAGTATTCAGTCATGCCCCTCGACAATGCTCTAAGATCATACGCAATCTGCTCGTGCCTACGATTGTTGTTTTCATACCATTAAAAAGCCTCCTGTGATGACCCTGGATTTTAGAGGTTTGATGTTGATACGATTTTGAGATTCATAGGTGCTTAATATATGGCAAGTTGAAATTGATGAATAACATAAACTGGATGAAAGTTTTGTATTAAATGTATAGCATGATAATCTAGAGAGTGTAATATTTGAGATTCTTTTAATGATTTCTGGTAATCAGTGGCGTTCCATGTGATCTTGGGGATAAGATTCTTAAAGAAATTCAATTGATGATGATAGCTACCAATTAAGTTCAATAATGATGTACATATTTTTATTCACCGGTTTGAGAATTTGTGTGATCAAAGATCATATACGAGTTTCTATGGTTTCACATATATGCTGGTGACGCTAAACCTTTTCCAACATTAATGATGGAATCTCCAATTAAATATAGATATTCAAGGTTTACTATTGATATTATGAAGGATCTTATTTAGAGTATTTAATAAAGGAGTATAAGCGCATGACTTCAAAGCTTGTAGCTGGTCACGAGCGGGACTAAGAGTTAAAGTAGTTTTTGCCAATCTAAAGTCACGCTACCAATTGGGTTAGTGTGCGGCATGGAACATTTCTTAATGCTGATACAGGAAGGATATAGCTTCCAAGTCGTCCCTCACCTTCGGAAACGGTGGAACGGAACAGAGTTGAGGTGTAACCTTGATCCGATAAAAAATGGAATGATCCTTGGATATTTTTTTTAAGCAAGGTAGAGATCTACGGAACAGTCCAAACCACTTGACCCGACGTCTCTCACAGATGGTATCGGCGGTGGGTGGAAGAGTTAAGGATCAACCCTTTTCATCACTTCACTTTCACCCGAGGTTGATGGTGCCTCCTGGAATCATCATCGATCATCTCACGCCATGGTGTCAGCACAGTCCAACAACCACGGTAACCTTCTTTCCAGTACTGCCATCCCCCACCGTGGAGTTCAAGCAGCAAGCGGACTTACAGACTGGGAATGTTGGTGACTCTGACTTCCTTTTGGCGGAGAGCTTTCCCATCCACGACAGCCATAGCAACAGAGACCATAGAGGGTCATCTAGGAGTCGGGCCTTGCTATGGGTTATCCAAGCTGTAGTCGAGAAAGGAAGCGACGGAGCTTGAGACGAGACCTGCAACGGCGATGGGTGGCAGTGGCCTCACGGAGAAGGGGTATCTATAGCGGACTCACGTAGACGGACCTCTCAAACTTGCAAATGCAGGCTAGCATCAAGCACGGTGGATCGGAGCAGACCCAACCACGACGGAGCAGCACTGATCTCTCACCAGAGACCAGCCTCGCAGTGGCGGCTTCGTCCGAGTAGGAGAGGTGTGCTGCCGATCGCTCGTTGTAGGAGGGTCATTTTGTCACCGGAGATCTGGAGAGGCGGCGGCGCTAGTACTTAATGGAAGAACCTGGGAGCTTCTTTGGCCGAGGGTCATCGCTCGCTGGAGGAGCATAGCAGGACGGCGGCCTTGCTCTGGAGAAATACAGATCGCAAGGGCTCGCGTTGCTGATCGGGTGAGACGCGAGTGGGAGAGAAACCCAGGCGTCGATCCATCCAGGGCTGATGCCTAGAAAATCGGGCCTAACCTAGTGAACCAGCCATCCCAGCGCAAGCCAGGAGGTGTCCTAGTGGCCACGTGGTGGGTCATGAGTGGCCGAAAGAGGTAAATATCACAGATCTTAGATAAATCCTAGTAAATCATAGAAATGTCAGAAAAATACAAACAAAATATCCACAGACTTAGAAAAATTCTCTCTTTATTATGAAATCACTAGATCAGTCCTTTGATGCACATTTACTAATCCTATATAGTTTAGATGATAATACCCCAATTAGATTTCATTAAATGAAATAAATTGTATACAGTTGACATAAACTCTCAAAAAATTCTTATAGAAGCCTAATGATTACTAAAACTAATTTATGGACTCTGATCTGAATATTATTTCTAAATATTAGGTCTTTTACCATTAATGCATAATTAAATGCTTTCAATCTCATACTAATGCTAGAAAATAGATTAAGCATCAGAAAATTATGAAATTTGAACCAGACCATAGTTATGACCTTTAGACCAGTATAAAAATATTATAGGCAAGCTTAGGTTAGTTTAAACCTAGGTTTGGCCTAAACCCTAACTTAGACCTAAAATATCAATGACATAATGGACCATGTATTAATGATGATTAATTTGTTATTAACCAGGTGATGACCTGATATCTAGATGAGAAAGAATGATTAGAAATCTCTGAACTCAGGTATGTGGGCTTTATCTAAGTATATGACTAGTTTTCTTGTGTGCAATAGCTATGATGTATTGCTTGTCTTTATTTGAGAATATTGCTTGGATGTACTATGATTGTAGTATCTTCGCCATATCAATAAGAACAGTAAAGAGTATAGATGGTTTGTAGCTACTAAGTGGATATTTGCTCTCTCCCTCTCTCTCTCCCTCAATCCTCTCTCTCTTCCTCTAAATATAAGGTCGGTACTCGGTCCCCATAGCCCAATGGGCGGGGAAAAATGAAGTCTGACATCTCTCTCTCCCCTTTAAATATAAGGTCAGAACTCGGTCCCCATAGCCCAAGGGGCGGGGAAAAATGAAGTGCGACACCACTTAATAGTACAAACGCATCAAAAGGCATCTAAAAATATGTGTTTACCTGATTATCGCTTTAAACAATGTTTTCTTTTACTCTTTCTTTCTCAAGATTATTTCAATTATGCAAGCATATTAGTATGTATATTTCTACCTACGTGCACAACACCTTGTGTGTTGATTCTTTGTTTCACCTATGTTTTAGGTTTAGAGATAGCAAGGGATAAAAGATGTGAAGTGAGAATTGTTCAGGTTGTACCTATTGTGTAGATCTTAGTTTAGCATACATGTTCTTAGACTGTAGCATTTCCATTCAATATGTAATTGTAAATCATGTTGTAATAACTCACTTGGTAATATATACATGTTGAATGTTGAGAAATTTTTATGGTGTATGTTATGGTTTAATGTTCATGTATGTGTATTATGCTTCTGCATCGCTCTCTGAAACAATTGCCTAACGTGTTTGGATTTTGTCTTCTCATCTCCATGGGGTTTTGAGAAGGTGAAAATCAGGGGACGTCACAGTTGGTATCAGAGCATGAACAATAGCTACACCTAACAATTGCTCACCATGAAACATAAAAATAAAGTGAACCTTTAACTTGAAACCTTAGAAACATAGTAAGTTGTTATATAGGAATAAGGTTTGACTTAGCCTCTAGGTTAGAACCTAGATGTGTGAGAACTAGGTTTAGACAAGTGTTTGAAACCCTTTCCATATAGAGCTCATATGTATTGGGTAGCTACACTAGTCTACACCATGCTCTCACCATTTCATTAGATTACATGGCACCATACTATCTACTGTGTGTTGGACACTCAAGTTTGCTGGTTTGATTTTGTTTCCCAATCGGCTCACACCTCGATAGTTTTCTCTGACGCCTTCTTTCTCGGAGAAAAACTCTATAATATTTTACTAGATATATGTAAATATAAAAATGTGTCCCTCACACAGGAGAGTAGTGGGTGTTCATGCAATCTAAGTGAAAGGGAGTGACATCAGTCTAGAAGAGAGAATAGATCTAGATTAGAAGTCTAGAGCCTCATAAGATTATGTGATAGATAGATATACAAAAGAAAGATGAAGGAAATAAGCATATAGAATCATATCTAACTTTGAACTATGTTGGTATAAGTTTCTTTATTAAGATTTGAGTTGTATATGAGTTGAATCCACTCTTAGAGGATCTATGCTAAGTTGTAATGATGAAAGTACATTCCCTTTTCCTACTTAAGATAAGCTAAGTTAAGATAGAGATGAGTGTGCATGAGCCTCAAGCTCATATACAAGGAGGACGTCTAGTGGTAGGATGAGATATGTGGTGAACTCTAGAGAGAGTAAGATCCACAGGGAGAAGGTCATAGGACCTAGCCTCCAATATATGAGATATGTGTTAAAAAAAATATCCTACACTAGATTACTCTTAAGTGCTGAGTTGAGTCGTTATGCATGATTCAAATCTATATGTGAGAATTGGGTAAAAGAAAAGGATGGGTAGATGACCCATAGGATAAAGTCAATCCTTTGGTTGAGTTAGGTCCTATCTAGAGTGACATATTTTGAGAATATCATCATTAGTTGCAAGTGAGGTAATATATGAACTCTAGTTATGAGAGATGATGCTTTGTGCAAAAGATACTCAAAATACATGTTCTCCCTTCTTCTCTTTCTTAATATATGATGATAGAAATCTCACTTGAGCTATATAGATGATTTATATATGAGGAGTCACTCGCATAAGCTTGACCTATTCTATATTTTCCCCCTATAGCATACATGTAGCACCCAAGATTGAAATCATGATAAGTTTGACTTTAAAATATTCTCTTCCCCTTCATATGAAACATGAAAGATATGATGTTGAGATCATGGGAGAAACTTAGTATATTCTCTTTCTCCCTTCACATAATACATGCAAGACATAAAAAGTTGAACTCATGAACTTGATATAAAGATATTTTTGGATCATAGGATATGTCATCAGAAATATAGTTCGTAACTTTGATCCTTCTCAATGTATGCTTCTAAGTTGAGTATGAATATCACACCATAGGGTGAAACCCTAATGGTCAAGCATGCTACGTAAGCCCTTCTTATGTAAAAAAAAACCTAATATCAAGGATGAAGATAAATCTCCTCTAATGCTGAAATTATTGTAAGATGTTAATGATGTTAGATTTGAACGATCTGAATATCATGGCATATAGACGAATTCCTCCTAAAATTTAAAAGTATGAACGAAACTTGTACCCTTAGGGGTGATGTAATCCTAAGATATCATAATCTCATGTTATGACTAAGCCATTAAATGATGCTTCAGTATATATAAGGTGGGGTGGTTACACCCAAGGTTCTTTTATATACTCAAATGACAACTTAGGGTATATCCAAATCTACATTGACCCTGGATTTCAGAGGTTTGATGTTGATACGATTTTGAGATTCATAGGTGCTTAATATATGGCAAGTTGAAATTTATGAATAACATAAACTGGATGAAAGTTTTGTATTAAATGTATAGCATGATAATCTAGAGAGTGTAATATTTGAGATTCTTTTAATGATTTCTGGTAATCAATGGCGTTCCATGTGATCTTGGGGATAAGATTCTTAAAGAAATTCAATTGATGATGATAGCTACCAATTAAGTTCAATAATGATGTACATATTTTTATTCACTGGTTTGAGAATTTGTGTGATCAAAGATCATATATGAGGTTCTATGGTTTCACATATATGCTGGTGACGCTAAACTTTTTCCAACATTAATGATGGAATCTCCAATTAAATATAGATATTCAAAGTTTACTATTGATATTATGAAGGATCTTATTTAGAGTATTTAATAAAGGAGTATAAGTGCATGACTTCAAAGCTTGTAGCTAGTCACGAGCGGGACTAAGAGTTAAAGTAGTTTTTGCCAATCTAAAGTCACGCTACCAATTGGGTTAGTATGCGGTATGGAACATTTCTTAATGCTGATACAGGAAAGATATAGCTTCCAAGTCGTCCCTCACCTCCGGAAATGGCAGAACGGAACAGAGTTGAGGTGTAACCTTGATCCGATAAAAAATGGAATGATCATTGGATATTTTTTTAAGCAAGGTAGAGATCTACGGAACAGTCCAAACCACTTGACCCGATGTCTCTCACAGATGGTATCGGCGGTGGGTGGAAGAGTTAAGGATCAACCCTTTTCATCACTTGACTTTCACCCGAGGTTGATGGTGCCTCCTGGAATCATCATCGATCATCTCACGCCATGGTGTTAGCACAATCCAACAACCACGGTAACCTTCTTTCCAGTACTGCCATCCCCCACCGTGGTGTTTAAGTAGCAAGCGGACTTGTAGACTGGGAATGCTGGTGACTCTGACTTCCTTTTGCCAGAGAGCTTTCCCATCCACGACGACCATAGCAGCAGAGACCATAGAGGGTCATCTAGGAGTCAGGCCTTCCTATGGGTTATCCAAGCTGCAGTCCAGAAAGGAAGCAACAGAGCTTGAGACGAGACCTGCAATGGCGACGGGTGGCAGTGGCCTCACGGTGAAGGGGTATCTATAGCGGACTCACATAGACGGACCTCTCAAACTTGCAAATGCAGGCTAGCATCGAGCACAGTGGATCAGAGCAGACCCAGCCACGATGGAGCAGCACTGATCTCTCATCAGAGACTAGCCTCACAGCAGCGGCTTCGTCCGAGGAGGAGAGGTGTACTGTCGATCGCTCGTTGTAGGAGGGTCGTTTTGTCACTGGAGATCTGGAGAGGCAGCGGTGCTAGTACTTAATGGAAGAACGTGGGAGCTTCTTTGGCCGAGGGTCATCGCTCGCTGGAGGACAACAACACGACGATGGCCTTGCTCTGGAGAAATACAGATCGCAAGGGCTCGCGTTGCTGATCGGGTGAGACGTGAGTGGGAGAGAAACCCAGGCGTCGATCCTTCCAGGGCTGATGCCTAGCAAACCGGGCCTAACCCAGTGAACCAGCCAGCCCAGCGTAATCCAGGAGGTGTCCTAGTGGCCACGTGGCGGGTCATGAGTGGTCGAAAGAGGTAAAAATCATAGATCTTAGATAAATCCTAGTAAATCATAGGAGTGTCAGAAAAATACAAACAAAATATCCACAGACTCAGAAAAATTCTCTATTTATTATGAAATCCCTAGATCAGTCCTTTGATGCACATTTACTGATCCTATATAGTTTAGATGATAATACCCCAATTAGATTTCATTAAATGAAATAAATTGTATACAGTTGACATAAACTCTCAGAAAATTCTTACAGAAGCCTAATGATTACTAAAACTAATTTATGGACTCTGATCTGAATATTATTTCTAAATATTAGGTCTTTTCCCATTAATGTATAATTAGATGCTTTCAATCTCATACTAATGCTAGAAAATAGATTAAGCATCAGAAAATTATGAAATTTGAACCAGACCATAGTTATGACCTTTAGACCAGTACAAAAATATTATAGGCAAGCTTAGGTCAGTTTAAACCTAGGTTTGGCCTAAACCCTAACTTAGACCTAAAATATCAATGACATAATGGACCATGTATTAATGATGATTAATTTGTTATTAACCAGGTGATGACCAGATATCTAGATGAGTAAGAATGATTAGAAATCTCTGAACTCAGGTACGTGGGCTTTATCTAAGTATATGACTAGTTTTCTTGTGTGCAATAGCTATGATGTATTACTTATCTTTATTTGAGAATATTGCTTGGATGTACTATGATTGTAGTATCTTCGCCATATCAATAAGAAAAGTAAAGAGTATAGATGGTTTGTAGCTACTAAGTGGATATATGCTCTCTCTCCCTCTCTCTCTCCCTCAATACTCTCTCTCTTCCTCTAAATATAAGGTCGGCACTCGGTCCCCATAGCCCAAGGGGTGGGGAAAAATGAAGTGCGACATCTCTCTCTCCCCTTTAAATATAAGGTCAGCACTCGGTCGCCATAGCCCAAGGGGCGGGGAAAAATGAAGTGCGACACCACTTAGTAGTACAAACGCATCAAAAGGCATATAAAAATATGTGTTTACTTGATTATCACTTTAAACAATGTTTTCTTTTACTCTTTCTTTCTCAAGATTATTTCAATTATGCAAGCATATTAGTATGTATCTTTCTACCTACGTGCACAACACCTTGTGTGTTGATTCTTTGTTTCACGTATGTTTTAGGTTCAGAGATAGCATGGGATAAAATATGTGAAGTGATCATTGTTTAGGTTGTACCTATTGTGTAGATCTTAGTTTAGCATACATGTTCTTAGACAGTAGAATTTCCGTTCAATATGTAATTGTAAATCGTGTTGTAATAACTCACTTGGTAATATATACATGTTGAATGTTGAGAAATTTTTATGGTGTATGTTATGGTTTAATGTTCATGTATGCATATTATGCTTCCGCATCGCTCTCTGAAACAATTGCCTAACATGTTCGGATTTTGTCTTCTCATCTCCATGGGGTTTTGAGAAGGTGAAAATCCGGGGACGTCACACCTCCTTTCTCGCGGTCGATGAAGAGGGGGCTAGAATCGGTACCTTGAGGTCTGCCATAACAACTACAACCAGAACTTGAGTGTGAAAGGTCCTAGAAAAATCTCCTAGATCTGTTCACTAGACGATAGAGTGGAAGAGCGCTCATTTACCTTCATCTACGGTGACAACTAGTTGAGACTACAAGTTCCTCTAGCCCGACATTTGGTCTTCACGTCTAGGCAAACTTGTACCCTTTGTTTGTCAAACACCCTTATTCAACCATGGTGATAAGCTCTGCCATACTACCTTCTCCAATGCTGATGAAGTGGCCTGATGCTCCTCATGCTAAGGAAACTGTTGCCTTAATCTTAATGGGGTCATGATCCTAAAGACTGCAGATGTCCTGCATTCAGGATAGCCAAGGCTCATTACTGAAGATGTATCCATGACAGAACTTGACTCCAGTGGTAGATGTGGCCGTTGGGTGGTCATGGAGACTGCCGAGGAGCAGCAACGGCTTGGAGCCTCAAATAGGGGCGACAAAGGCCGATTCAGGCACTCCTCTCTCTTAGAGGAGGGTTCTATCTTCTCGCCGAATTCCAAGCCCTAACTCTCAGAAGCCCCCAACCTTGTAGAGATTTCTCTGCCGCAAATCCCAGATAGTGATCGACATGATAGTGTTGGTCACCCTAGGACTCAGAGTTGTGTCGTGGGAGCCTCTCTCTCCTCTACAAACGTGAAGGTGAAGATCACTTCTCCTCATTCTGACCCAGCCGCCCTTCACTTCTCGCCGGGGTGGCTATGTTGTGATGTCATTCTGCTGTGTCACAGAGAGACAAATGGGAAGGATGAGTCGGGGGTGAGGCTTTGGTTGGCCTAGGTCCACTCTTAGGACACTCAAAGATCCAACGGTTCAACTGTGAACCCAACTGAACCAAGCGGCTTAGGAAGAAAGGCCAATGGGCCTAGCCTAAACCATCATGAGGGAGCGCACACCTATGATGGACAACATGGTACAATCATAGAGCACCACATCAGGGCCTGGGCTCCATAGCAAAAGGTAATTTTCATTTGAATCTTAGAAATACTTTGAAGCTTAGAAAATTCATAGAAAATAGATCCCTTGGTCAATAAATTGCCCAAAAATACCCCTAGACTCAGAAAACTGTTCTTTACATTACTGAATCCTTAGACGAGGCTTTTAAAGCACAACTACTGATGATATTTTATTTAGATGATAATGCTTCATTTAAATCTTATAATTAGAAAACGATTGATTTTAAATCTGACAAAAATAAGTTTGACCTCTGATATCATCTATAAACTAAATGTGAACTCCTATCCTAAAATTATTGAACAATTTTAGGCCTTTCCTCATTATTTCCTAAGTACATGTTTAATCCTCATATTAATTCTAGAAAATAGGGAAAGTATAAGATACTTATGAAATTCAGTTCAGACCTTAATAATGACGTATGGATCAGAATAAAAATATCAAACACAAGTTCTAGGATGTTTGAACCTAGATTTTGCCAAACCCTAATTTGGACCTAAAATTACCAAGAATATGATGTACATATATTAACGATGATTAATTTCTTTAAATCAGGTGTTGACCAGATTATCTAGATGATCATGGATATGTGAGGAATATCTAAACTCAGGTATGTGAATATAAGTATAAGACTAGTTTTGCTGGATGTTAATTATGAATAATTGATTGCATGTATTTGAATACCTTGTTGGATGTATATCTATATGTATTGTCATTTCTGCCTTGAATACTAAGAACACTAAGGAAAGAAAATGGAATGTAGTTATTGATGGTTCATTAATCTCCCTGTTAGAGAGGGAAAATATTAATGTTGATTAGCACCTCCCTAATGGTACAAGGTACACGGGGAGATCCCTAATGGTACAAGGTACGTGGGGATAGGGCCCAATAATATATGTTTGTGCTAAGTCCACCATAGTAATACATGTCCATTGAAATATGGTTAATAACTTGGGTTTACCTGATTCTCTGCCATAAATAATGCTTTCATTTTCTTTTCTTCTTTCTTCAAGTATTTTAAATATGCCAGCATAGTATAGTATTTTTAAACCACGTACCAACTTTATGTTGATTCGCTGTTTCACATATGTTTTAGGTTCAGAGCTAGCATGGGATAAAAGAACAAGATGTGAGCAAGTTGTACAGGTTGTACCTTTTGTGTAGATCCTAGTTAGCATACATGTTTAGACTTGTATAAAAATTCTCTTTCAACATACAATTGTAAATCATGTTGTAATAATATACATGTTAAATGTTGAGAATGTCATGGGTATGTTATACTTGTATGTTCATGAATGCGCATAGTGCTTCTGCATCGCTCTCCGATATAATTGCTAACATTTTCGGATTTGTCCTCTTGAGCCTTCTAAGTCTCGAGATGGTAGAATCCGGGGATGTTATAGTCAAGGTCGTATTTAGGATGTGGAAGTGATTGAGAGCGACTACGGTCAAACTCGATGTTGAGGATTTATGCCCGACTTTATAGTGTCATGACCTATATACACAGGACATAATAGGCTCTTTAGTAGTTGGGCCGATGTGCCACTACTATTGTTAAATCTTATTGATCAAACAGAAGAGATCTTAGGATTCTAGTCATCCTAGATTTTATATAAACTAATTTCAACTTCAAAATGGTCAACTAGTATTTGATTAGTACACCTCAAACTATCTAGGGCTTAATAAAATATTTAATCCAGTTGTAAGGCATACATGTTTGGGTTACTTGGTGACTCACATTGGATGATTATCCTTGCTTTGTTTCTTTTAATTTTTAGATGATTTATAATGTGGTAAGAGAAATCAACTATACTTGTGACTCTAGCTATGCCTATTCTTATGTTTGAGTTATATTGTATTTCAACTATGGAATACTATTTTCTTGTATTGCTTAATAAAATTTTATAATTATGGTAAGAAAGTGATGTTCTTGGAGTTATATCTCTCTCTTAGACATGTGTCTCACCTTGTGGGTTTCCACACTTTTTTAGGTCATCAACAACATGGTTAGACTCATGGTGGTGAGGAGGCCCAGTTTGGAGACCAATAAGTGCTCGAGAGGTTGGTGTGGTCTGGTGTAGAACTTTAGAGTCATCCTTGTCCTCTCAAGTTTGGGTAGGGGGATTTGTGTATTGTGTTTATCGACTCAAGATTTTGGTTGTATGTGATGAGCTTTGTAAATATTGTAAATATTTGGACAACACTTTTTTTATAAATGTTATGGCTGAGGCCAATGATCTCATGTAAAGCTACATGGTAAAAAAATACATGTGAGCTTGTGCCCTATGTAAAATGTTCTCTAGAATGAATGGAATGCTTATTTGGTTATACTTTTGCATCTTTTTTAGTAATATGATTAATTAGTGATCAGACATTTTGGTTTTGAGTAATCTCATTTAGCATGGAGGGTTTCCATTGTGCAGAGGTAGGATTTTTCCTTAAATAAAAGCTACAAAATATCATGAGATCCTAAGACACATGACCGAGAACCAATCCTGGGGAGAAGAGCAAGAAGCACTCTCAACAATCAAAAGTTATGTATAATCAAATGAGATCACAGAACTGCAAGTTCAATTGGGTACTCTCATAAGGAAGCTTGATCAAAAATTTGGAACCTCATATGGAGGTGAAGAGGAGGAGTGCATATGCTTGTGGCATAAAAATAATAGGTCCAACAATGAATATTCATGGCATCAGGATCCTTAATTTTCTTGGAAGGATCCCAATAATTTTCAACAAGATTTGTTGCAAGCAGAATAAACCAATCACCAGCAAGGAAACAACTCACAACAATATTAATACAAGGTTCCTAATAAGATGAACATGATTTAGGACATACTGGACAAACTCATGAGTCAAAATCAAGGGACTCAAATCCACAGTATTGAGAATCAAATTTCATTATCAACATTAGAGGTGGCAGCCATGAAGAAGCTAACGTGGAATATTATCGCACTACTAATTCACTAGGAATAGGATTCCTAGAGTTTACCAAAACCAAAGTTCAATAATGCCACCCACAAGCATATGTATCTTATCGTAGTATAGTTGAGGATCGTATCCTAAGGGACAACATTTTTCAGAATGATCTAATCTATGTAACCTAGCAAGAACTAGTATTTATCACAAAAGTTGAGGCTGGTTTGATTAATCTAAGATCACAAGAATAAAAAGATATATATTAAGGTTCTAGTTATAAATGGATGAAAACACTAGGGTGGAACTGGGTTTCACCACCACTACTCGAATCTACGCAAGCATTCAAATCCAAACTTGTATGAAGATGTAATTGGAGTTATGCAAGTTTCCCCTTTCGCCATCAGAAACTTGCATGAGTAGATATCCCTGTAAGCTAGACGTCTCGTTACTTATAGATCATCTATCCACTACTCTGGAGACTTTCCGTTGGAAGTTCTTGTCAGAGTGTCAACCAAAAGTAATCTGTATTGAAATCATAAACGTTGAAGTTTTCATAGTAAAAGATTATAATAACTCATGTAAAGCAGGTTATCTGTGACGTCCATGGATTTTCTAAAACTTAATCTAATGTGTGACGTCCAAATTGAAACCCTCACCTCAGTAAGAATCCCAATCTAAATACCCCACACTAGGCTAAGAAGAAGAAAATCAGAGGAACTCAGAAGGAAACAATAGTAGCACATGCACATGAACAATATAACTAACCATACAACAAGAGCTCACCATTCAACATATAATTACAAAATGAATTGTTACAACATTTTATATTACACATTGAACAACAAACTTTTACATATACATGTACTAGCACTAAATAATAAGATCTTAAGACAACAGGTCCACATGTACATCGACTCGCCACACAACTCTCAACTATCCTATTTCTTCCAGATTATATGTCCACAACCTAAACAAAAGATTGCATATGGCACATGTCAACACAATATTCAAGAATATTGTACTGAGTACGTGTACATGTTATTTTATATACCTCTCATTACTAAGCTTGGCAATCGGATAAAACTAATACTTGGCAGAAATAATCAAATATAAGAAAAGCCTATACTTGCACAAAGATGTTCATTAACAAAAGAGAACAAATATTTTAAGCACATTTTCCATTATATGCTTCTGCTTCTGCCTACCAATGGTATAGATGAATTCAGACCTTATGATCTTCTTACCAAAGACAATATATCTATTTCAAGCTTATCAAACCCAAATAACAAGAAAAGTAAGACAAGACATAATGATGGGAATATCCTAATGACAGAGCTAAATCCTATTGAATCAAGTAGGGTTAAGATGATGAGAATTTGATGATAGTACATGATCTTTTCTTAGTCAGGGGTTGACAATGATATAAATGTCTCATGAATATGTGATGATTAGGATATCTCTTAATCAAGGTACACCCTTACCTCTTACTTGGCCTACTGTTTAGTATGGTTGTGTTATATGTGTACAAATACTTCGCATATGGTATTGGTTGAAATGATTGTTCTTGAATGATATGTTGCTTTATTTTCCATACTTATGGATATGAACACATGAAACATAATATATTTGTTCCATTATATGAACACACTAGTTCTCTTTGGTAGAATAGTGCTAGAAAGTGATCATTCTCTTTGGTAACAGATCACATTGTACAATGATTTAAATCTTTGGTAGTAGATCATAAGGCCTTACATCTCAAACTCTTTGGTAGATGAGATGATGCATTGTTCCCTCAGGTGGCAAATGCATGGATGATATAATAGAAAATGAGCTTAAAATATGTGTTCTCTTTTATTAATGAACATCTTTGTGCAAGTATATGCTTTTTCTTATATTTCATTATAACTTCCAAGTATTAGTTTTATCTTGTTGCCAAGCTTAGTAATGAGAGGTATATAAAAAGACACATGGGCCTATTCAATACAATATTCTTGAATATTGTGTTGTGTGTACCA
This sequence comes from Alisma plantago-aquatica, assembly GCA_963693085.1. Taxonomy (NCBI): domain Eukaryota; kingdom Viridiplantae; phylum Streptophyta; class Magnoliopsida; order Alismatales; family Alismataceae; genus Alisma; species Alisma plantago-aquatica. Next base: position 599,085,815 of record OY856412.1, on the reverse strand, counting down.
CATGTAATATTTTATTAAGGTTGTGGACATATGATCTTGAAGATCCAGGTTAGTTGAGAGATGTGTGGTGGGCTGATGTACATGTGGATCTGTTGTCTTAAGATCCCATTTTAGAATGTAGCACATGTACATGTAAAAGTTTGTTTTTCAATATGTAATGACATATGTTGTAAGAATTCGTTTTGTAATTATATGTTGAATGGTGACCATGTGTTGTATGGTTTTATTATTGTTCATGTGCATGTGCTACCGACTGTTTCCTTCTGACTTCCTCTGATTTTCTTCTTCTTAGCCTAGTGTGTGGTGCTCAAATTGGGATTCTCACTTGAGGTGAGGTTTCAATTTGGACGTCACACATTAGATTAAGTTTTAGAAAAATCATGGGATGTCACATGATCAATCCACAAAACATGTGATAAACAATTGGCTATGAATTATATGATTTCATACAAGAATTGGAATATGAATGAAATTGCAAGAAACGGGTAGTGGGGCTAGTCCCCACACCCTAGTTAAAAGACTACTCCCTTGACATGGCAAGATTAATATCACAAGAAGAGGAAGAGGACTCCATCATGGTCATGATGGTGGAAGAAGTGGCTCGGTGTGGTATGAGACAGAGGACTTCCTTCTTTCCCCTTTTTTCTCTTTCAGGTATTAACCCTGACTTGCAGCAGAAGAAGGTGGACAAATGACAGCTCGGGGAAGAAATCGATCACCTTAGAGAAGGACGATCAACAAATTTGGAGTTCCGGAATGAAAGGATATGTAAATCTGTGCTTGAGGTCAATAGGCGTCAACCATCTAGGTCAATAGAACTAGCTTGGTCGACATGTCTCATCATTACTCTGATCTTTGTGGTAGCGTTTCGACGTTCCTATATCTAAAAAATCTGATATGAGTTGTACAACTGCACTAAGGGCCTATTTATAGGGTCGAGGTTGTCGACCTCTTTCCATCGGTGTCGATCATTTTGTCGGTCGATAGGTATGTCGATCAACGAGTTTTGGACTTCCTATTATCAGTCAGTCGGTCGACGGGATTTTCGACCTTGAGGGTCGATAAGGCTGTCGAGTAGTTATGGTCATCGATAAGAGTGCCAATAAGATTGTCGAATGAATGTTGATTTGCTTGTTGGTTGTTTCTTGATGACATTATCGATGAGAGGGGTCAACATGGTTGTCAATTGTAATCATCGATGAGTCTAGGTGTCATTCTGCATGGATGTCGACCAAGGGGTTGATACTGCTATCGAGCATTAAGTGTGTCGAGCAGGGAGGTTGAAAAGTTTGTCAACCTCTTGTATGTCTTGGTTGCTTTGTCGATTGGCATGTCAATTGACAAGTTGAAATTGGTCTTGAACACAATTTTGGTGTATAGATTTGCCTTATGAAAGTGTTAAAACCTACAAAAGGGAGTCCCTAGGCAATCTTGATGTAGAGTGATAAAATCCAAAACCTACAAAAGGGAGTTTAGAAAAGTATCAAATTCCTACAAATTAACATAAAAACCTAAGTAGATCACAACAAAGCTATTCTAATGAAAACTAATCTATATGAATGCTAAACTAGACTGAAAATGCAACTAAAAAAGGGATGAATATGCATTCATTAGAAGCCCACCGAGGAAGGATTTCCTAAAAACACAAAGACAAATCATCAACATCATCAAGTAAACTATGTCTCTATTTCCAAGGAGATAGAGCATGCTATTGGGGAGACACCAAATCAACACACACTAAAGTTGGAATGTGTTTATGTGTCACAAGTTCTTTTTCCCAAAATCTTGTACTGAAGATAGGGGATATGTAATGCATGTTAATTATTCACACACATGCATCTTAGTCAATACAATGATTGCAAAGTGCGACAAGGGTACTTCATGTGCATTGTGTTTTCAAGAAAAGGATCTTCAAGGTTCCACCATTGACATGTGCACTCTTCTAGTTACATAGGAGATTGCCATGCAACAAGAACAGGTGAAGGTTCTACTCTGTAGTGGAGAAGTAACAATTGATAATATGGTACACAAAATTGATAAGGAGAAGCCATTGGTCACCTGATCAATAAGAAACGTGTTAGATTGTGTCCTAGGAGGTGGTGTTGATACAAGTTTAGGGGAGGATATCCCTAATGTTTCATACATTCCTCCATACTAGCAAGCAACAAAGCCACATGTGCCATTTCTGGATAGTCTTAAGCCAGGAAATGAGGACAAGCAATTGCACAAATTGCTAGACATCTTCCAAAAGCTCCACATCAACATTCTACTTGTGGAGGCTATAGAATGGATCCCTACATGTGGAATATTTTTGAAGGATATCATCACCAAGAAAATATAGATAAAAGATACATATGTCATGTGTGTTGATAAAGCAGTTAGTATTCTGATCTAGAGAAGAATTCGGACAAAGGTAAAGGACCCAAGATGTTTCTACATCCCTTGTTCCTTTGGCAGTAAATATTTTCAACATGATCTATGTGACACTGGGGCAAGCATAAATCTAATGCATGTCTCTACCTTTCAAAAGGTGGGACTCAAGAAATAAATGAAGATGTCCATGACTATCTAGTTGAAGGATGAGTCAATTGTAAGGACCTATGGAAAATGCAAACATGTTTTAGTTAAAGTTGACAAATTTATCTATCTATCGAATTTATGATCATGGATATACAAAAGATGAAAGGATCTAAGATGTTGTTAGGAAGTCCATTCCAAGCTACAATTGATGTGATCATTGTCATGGGTAGATGATACATGACATTGGGAATAGGTGATGATAGAGTGGATTTCAAATTGCCAGATGATTCTTCACCACCATCCCATGACAACCTAGGCTGAAAGTAAGCATTTTGTCAAGCCTAAGATAGTAAGCAAGGGCGCTCATGGGAGACAACCCATTTTCATTTCTGTTATTTACTTTTTTTAGGTCATCTCTTTAGTTACAGTTCATATTCTTTATAATAGATGTTTAGTTCATGTAGTATAGGTTCCTTGATGTGTTTTATGTGGTGTGTGGAAACTTACAATGTTGGTACTACTGATGCCAATGTCAGTAGAACAAAAAACATCAAGAATCAACAAGGAATTCTATAGATTAAGGTGTCACTAATAGGTGGGTCAGTGGCACTGTCAACTCCTTGATTGCACGAGACTTTGCAAAATCAAGCAAGCTCGATAGCATTGATGCCTTTGTCAATAACACCAACATATTTTGAGTAGAAATCACAGAGCTACAAGAAACGATTGTCCATACCATTGAGAGGTTGCTTGATGGAACCGACTCATCCAACTCAAAGAAGATAAAGAACGACACAGCTCCGCACCACCGAAACATGTCAGTGGCAGCAACATAGAAGGCCATACCTATTGCAAACCCTTCATAGTTCATCGACACATCCCACCCACCTGACCACATATGCCACCAGAAACAACATGTTGGTATGTATGCCCATAGAGCCAATCATATGATGATTGTAATGGGGCATCATATACCTAATTTGATAATTATAAAGGTAATTACATCTATTATGTTTTCTCAATCATGATATGATGACACAAACATAGTAGATGTCCAAATAATGATGTTACTTGATGAAAGATGCCTTTAGGTTGAAGAAATAAACAATGATATCATATGAATGATAAGATTGTATTCATTCTGATTGTGTCCCTAATCGGATATCATCGTGGAAGCAAAATGGACAACAATAATACATAAGACTAGAGTGTGTGTTTGTTGATGACTTAATCTGTTACAACCCCAATTTTTGGGTTCTTTTGGTGAGAAATGTAATTTCTCCTATTAAAGATATCTGAAAAAATAATGATATAATTTGTTTTTAGTAAATGGATTTTGTTTACAATAGCCTTGTTGGTTTTTTTGTGGGCTTTATTGGCTATTGGGCCCAATTACAAGGATAAGACAAAAGAAACTCCATTATTAATAAAAAAATGGAGAAAAAAAAGATGTAGAAACCTCTAGAAGGCAAAAGAATATAATCCAAAGGTGGAATTCATGCCTCTTGGGTTCCAAAGAGTCCAAAGTTGCAAAGATAATGCAACAAGAAAAGAAAAGATCAATTAAATATTTCTTTATTAAGAAAGAAATTGAAAATAATGATAAAATGTGGAAAATAAGTGGAAAGAGGTATAATTGAGTTATCCTTGGTAGATTTTCGTATCCATGAGGTTTCTAATATTAGAAGGAATTCCAATAAGGAAAATAAAAAAAGAGATAAAGAGAAATCCTCAAAAAGAAATATTTTAATAAAGAAATAACAAGTACAATGAGAATAATGGATATAGATCCATCTAGAAGGATAATGAGTATCCACTAAACATGATTTTGAGATATTAGAGTTTGTTGGTGTTCAAGGATCCCCAATGGAGAAAAAGAAAGAGAAATACCATTAACACAAAATAAGAGGATGATGTGATGTATAATTAATGTATTTTGTGGAATTGTTAAAAAGGAGGTATTTTCTACTAAAAGAAAATATAAATTTGGTGCCAATGAATTAAAAGGCAAGTACAAAGAGAATAAAAGAGGTAATTTTCGAAATCCTAATATCTAAAGAATAAAAAATATCAAAGAGTTTTTTTTGGAGATAGAAGATTGCTTGTTCATGAAGGAATGTGGTTTCCTAGTAGGAAAGAGGCTTAGATTTCATGGATGAACATATTAGGGCGTTGATACCCTCCCCTATATAAGGGGTAGAACCTATAATTTGAGTTCAAGAGAGTTCCACACATCCCTCTCTCTCTTCTCCTTCTTCCTTACGTACAAACCCTAATCGAGAGGAGTAAAGCTTTTCCTGAAGCAGTGAGGGACTATGGAGGAGTTTTGATGGAGGTTTGCCACTCCCACAACATCATGGGGTGTTTAGGTGATCGTCCCCTCACCCTAGTTGTACACAGTTGCAGAAACATGGTTGCATATGGTGGCTGCGAGTTGCAGGTATGCCCAGCCAATCTCGGCCACCTTGGCCCCATCTTGGGACTTTTACAGACTCCAGAGAGCGGAGGAGGTAGGGAAGCAGTCCCCGCTACGCTCCCAGCCTTGGGGGAGGTAGGAGAAGATCCCACAAGCAGTTGAAGCCGACGACCGCTAGGGATCAGAGGTAGAAGACGACCAAAGGGTCATTAGACAGTTCTACCCCTCCACGTAATAAAGATCGAGCTGCTTAAGTGGGGGGAAAATATGTCATTCCATTATAATCTCAATTGAGCTACGTAGCATGGAGAAAGAGGATGTGTCAGCTTCTGATTGGTCTAAGTAAGAAATTATTGCAAAATTCATATCTTTTTATTGGTAGTTTGGATTGATACATGTAAAATATGAATTTTGCTCAGAAAAATGTGAGGAATCCATTAAAAATGGTTTATAGCTTAATTCCTCTTTCTATTCGAAAAGTAGTGGAAGTTATCAACTTAAATACTTTAATGATTAAGAAACCCTAAATTGAGATGATTAATGTACTTAAGAAAGGTTTTATGGATGATTAGAGTTGATATTAGCCTGTTAATTATAAAAAGGTACATTAAGAATAAAAAGGATGAACTTTGCACAAAATTGGATTAATTTAGAAATCCATGTACATGAATGAGCTTTAATGGGCCTTGAAACCCTAAAGTTAGTAATTGTGACTCTTAATGGCTTTAATTATTTAAACGCATGAATAGGGTTGAGATATAATGATTCAAAGCTATTTTGATTATAAAAGTTCCCAATTGTGGATAAATACCTTAATGTAGTAATTAGGGTTTTCTAATGGATAAAGGTGGAATTAATGATAAATAGAGTTTGTATGTGAATTAGATGCTAATGAACTATGAGTTGTTAATTTGAAAGGAACCAAAGATGATAATTAGGCGTAATGATCTTTTCATGAATTAAAAGGATAAAAATGGTAGTTTTAATGTAAAAGAGCATAATGGACTTAATTGATGTTTAGTTGTGCCTTTAATCTGAAATTAAGGTTATATGTTGTTAAAAGGTAGCCTTAATATCTTCCATGAGGAATAGATAAGATAATCAGGGTTTGTGAGTAATTGCATAAGATTAGGGTTTAAAATAGTACCAATGAAGTGAAACCCTAATTGCAATGGAAACCCTAATATTGGACTAGAAACGATAGGAAATGAGATAGGTTTAATAGATCTTGATGACATGATTAATGATAGGAAAATTGGATGCATATTTCAGGATCAACTTGTGTGTGCTTGCTTGGATTTCTTGCATTGATTGGATTAATTCTATCTCAAATCAGCCTGACAGGTATGTGGTTAATTATGGTTAATCACATTAGTTTCCCAAAGTTTTCCCGGATGATTAATCACATTGAATGCAACCTATCAGTTTTGATGTTCATACTTGCAAATTATAAAGTCACTATGATTATCACAATGGTAAAATAAGTGTGTATTCTTGCACCTACATGCCACCCTGATGGATAATGCAAAAAGGTCAAGCTCAGGAGGGAAGACCAATGGGCACCATGAGAGGTGACCCCAAACACCAAGCTCATGAATGAGAAGGTGGTCTATGTTGGATGACTAATGGGCACCATGAGAGGTGACCCCATGCACCAAACTTGGGATTGAGAAGGTGGCCTTAAGTCAATGGCAAAAGAGAAACCCTAGAGGGGGTATTCCATGGTTAGGGCAAAAGCGGTGGAGAATGACACATTGAAAATGTAAATTGGCTTGTTAATTACCTTGATTGTGATAATTAGATTGTTAGCCATATTTGTGAAATTTTGGTTGTCCCCACAAACTGGCATATTTCGATATGCTGACCGACATTTTGTTTGTCGGCGTTTTAGGTACAAGATTGAAAAGGACAAACAATAAAGTGGCATATGTGGAATTAAATAAGAAAAGTACAAGGAGGATTAGTTAGAATAGACTCCAGATGTAGATAGAAGTAGATACCCAAGTTTTTGAAAAGGTATGCAAATTTTTTTTTTCATAGCCTTTCAGTTTAGTTGGTAGAATTTGATAATTATTATTGATTATTTTTTGAACCTTTGATCCGAAAATTGGGATAATGGCTCTGATCTCTTGGTATCCCTTAATTGGGGGTTACCGAGAGGCAGGGTCATTACATTTGGTATCAGAGCATAGGTTCCTCATTTAATCTTTAATAATTATTAAATTTTACAAACTATGTAGAACCCAAAGAAGTTATTAGAGGATTTTATGAAAGATAGAGGTGTCTAGAAAAAGATCACATCCGGGGGCTGGCAATATTTTCCTCCGTACTGCTACTCAAAATACGTGGACTCTCGGATTTGTGTGACTGCCTGACCAATGTCTCAGGATTTGACTCGAAATAAGATACCTTTAGGACTCTCTCATCTTGTTCATCCCTTCTCAACTCAAATGCTATTAAGAATTTTAAGGATTAGGGTTTTCTCTCTCTTTCCTCTCCCTCTTGAGGATAGGGTATGCACGATAAGGCTAAGTAATCCTCCTCCAAATTAATGAAAAGCATGTAAATAAGATGTCATGGACATAAGCTTAATAGTTTAAGCATAAACTAAATAATAGTTGCATGCTTAGATCGTATGACATTTGTTGTCATGCCCTCAGGAGAGACCTGAGGCTAGACCTCCTTGTCAGGAGGATGAGTGGAGAAAGTTAGTCTTAGAGGTAGAGACCTCCATTATAAGTAGTGACCTAGAACATCCTCTGAGGATGATGCTAACCCTAACCCTAAGTGATAGTTAGAGAGAGAGAGATGACACGATGAGTTAGTTGTCATGATAGACCAGGTGTGTGGGTGGGCATGCTTTTGGATGCCCATAATGATATGAGCCATTGAGGTTGGATGACCTAGTACGTTTGACGACCCAACCCGAAAAGGGTCGTGCATGTTAAAGTGAAGGATAGCTCATTCAATGATGAGGTTAGTGAAGAGCCTATATAAACCCTATGGGCTTATGCGAGTAGGGAATAACATGCACCCAGAGTATGTCAGTAGTGCGGGCAGTAGGTTGCAACTCTGGCCAGGAGAGTATGTTGGATGGCTTATGAGATAAGCATGAGGAGCTCTGGATAATCTTAAGCAAACATAAGTTGAACATAGACTTCACCCATGTAGGGGTATGCTTATGAGTTTGATCCCTCTTGGAGGGAGGACCCCTAGTAGTAAGGTTGGTTGTGGAGTTAGATAGAGAGAGAGAGAGAGAGCAGGACCCAAGCAAGAAGGTTGGAAGCTTAGACTCAAAGATATGATGAACAGTGGGGAGTTGAAGATGATGCGACCTAAGTGGATGGTTGCAGTTGCCTCATACATGATCCCTGGAGGTTGAAGATATATTGGTTGCCTTTAGAGGAACCAAACCCTAGAGAGAGGATGAGGCTTCTGGTACCTATGTGCATATGATATAAGTGTTTACCTTCTAGGGATAGGAAGAAGAGTTCCTTAGACACAGAGGAGGTTTAAGTAACCAGTTGTGAGGCCTTACATCTTGTTGGTTGTCCTTGAGGAGGACTCCACGCTAAAGTGTTGCTCGAGAAGATGGATGGAAGGAAGTGTATGTCATACCTTGTACATGCTTGGTTCATGGTTAAAAGGTTGAGCTTGCAATTGGACATCAGAAAGGTGAACCTAGGGTTCTTAGGCCTAAGAGGGGAAGTGGTGCACCTGATGCTCATAATGAGATTTGAGTTTCTATAGATTCGAGCATGGCACTCCTCATGTTGAGAGGAAAGGAAAACCCCTTAGGTCTAAGGTATGTTTGATGAACCCCTCACAGCTAAGTTGGTGACATGGAAAGGTATGTTCTTGGTCCAATGTAGCAGAATAAGAACAAGTATGACCTAGCATGGTTTAGTAGGTGGTCTGTTTGTGCCTTACTAGCTTGCTAGGGTTAAGCATGCTCATGTGGATGTAAACCCTAGACCTAAGGTCGTTTGAGACCTTTATTATCAAGGTGTAGTTTCCTCCCATCCTAGGAGAGGGACCCTTTTGTAGGGTATATACCAGCATCTGTTGGTTTTGAAGTAACCTAAGGAGGTCTCATAGGATCTTGAGAAGCTAAGTAAAAAGTACATGGTATGAGAATGTACCTGTAGACCCATAGATAACCATCTCTAAGTGCATGTGGATGTCTACCATGGAGGTAACCGGTATGGGGCCTGACCAAGGTAGGTAGGTCGCCATGACCCCTATAAAAGGATGAAAGTCAGCCCAGGAATGCAGAGAGAGTTGATGGAGACTTGAGTAAGGTTCTAAGTTGGACATGTACTATATCAGAATCCTAAGTCTATCCTAGGGTCGGGTAGGGATAAGACCTATGGAAGTAGGAGTTGCCTAATTCCCTAGTTGCACATGATCATAGGGTCGGGAGGTAACAACTATCATTGTTTGAGGGCCATGGGTTAGGATATTGATCACCTTCATGAACTCATGGGACCCAAAGGGAAGATGAGTAGGGCACTCTCAGGATGCATAAGGGAAGAGGGGTGACCCCAAAAGTGCCAGCACCCTACAGACCTAGAGGAGATGACCAAGGATTATGTGGTGACCCAAGTAGGTTCGAGACCCATTTTCCATGGAAGTAACTTGGATATTGAGATGATTGTGATGTTGAGACATAAGTTTCACATTTCAAATTAGATTTGAAGGTGTACTAGCAAGGTGGGATGTACCATCTCTACTCTTGGAATAGGAAGAACTTTGTATTTGGACTGCATCCAAATGCTTATTTCCTCTTGTTATAGGAGTGAGAGATAGGACAGTATGCATGTCATACACCAAGGATAAAGATGATGTGAGTTGGAACGTTTCTATGAGGTATGAGGACAAAGATGATAACATACCCTTATGGAGTGAACGATATGTGGATGGTTTACAAATAGTAAGAGAAATAAGGTAGTCATCTTATGAGAATTTTGTATCATGAGCTATGAGTTATACAAGGTTGAGTTCGAAAACCAAGAAGATGAGCTCAGGGTTTTATTGATGAAGATAGACTTAGAGTTTGAGATGAGAGGATAAGTGGAATACATGGAGGTTTAAGTTTTCAACTTTTCCTTACACATAAGGATGTGAAGTGGTTGATATGCAGCTGCCTAGTTAGCTAGAGGCTAGAAGAGGCTGGTAGGTTAACCCTAGGTTTGAAAAAGGGGAGATGTTTGGGCTGACACTCAGATGTAACGATATATGTTTAATAAGTTAGTAGTTGTTTGGTTAGCCAGCGTAGGCCTTGATGCAATAAAAGGATGGTTTTAGAACCTCAAATTCACTTCTCTGGAAAGGAGGGTGATGAAACCCTGCCTAGAGTGGTTTAGGGTTTCTGAGGAATCAATCTTGAGGAATCATGACATACAAGAGATCATGATTTTAAGTTCATCATACATTGTGGTACTACTAAGATAGTAAGTAGCAGTAGTACTTTGGATGCCTAAGATGAAGTTGCATATGGCATGTTACCATGCATGACAAGAGGTGAAGGATGGACACCAGTAACCCAATAAGTTGATATAGAGGATAAAGAGTCCCCGAGAGAGAATGGTAGTTTGTCACTATGGATGTGGTGGTAAGTCTCCCCTAGACCAAGGAAGGTCAAGATGCAATATGGGTTATGGTAGATCGCCTTACCTAGATGACACGCGAAAGAAAGAATACTGTCAAGGGACAAATCTGGTTGAACTACATATGAGGGAGAGATGGCTCAACTACACCATGATGCGAGTTCAATAGTTCTTGAGTATAACCTAAAGATTCACTTCCATGCGGGGGAAGTAGGTACATGAAGAACTTGAGGTTAGTACATTTTATCACCCTAACTAATGGTTAGTTTGATCCAGACTAGAGGGTCTAATGAGAGCATGTGTGCTCGTTCAGGGTGATACATGGAAACAAATCTTGTCTTCTGTAAGATGTGATGATAACCACCATAGCCAGTGTCGGGATGTAAAGAAGCTCTGTAAGGGAGGTTGTGTCGATCACCAAGATGATGTTAGTGAAGTGACCTCACGAAGGTTAAGAAAGAACCACAGTGTGTGCAGATGAAGTCGCTTTGATCGTGCAAAGGCTAAAAGAGAGCCCAGGGGCAACATGAGCCGTGAGCTGACGCAAAGAAGAATAACATGCAGTTCACTATGGGAGAGTATGTGATGTGAAAATCTGACCCCTCTAAGCTACAACTGAGAAAGGTGAGTCCCCGATATATGGGTCCATTTGAGATGGATTGGTGGAGATGGTTGTGTTTAGCCTTACCCCTCAGGATAACATGATGTATAATGTGTTCCATGAATCCGATCTAGAGCACTATGTGAGGTACCCAAGCCATGTGCTGAGCCATGAACCTATTCAACTTTATGAGAGGCTGAAATGTCCTCAGTCACCTATGAGGGTACGATATACCAAGGTAAGAAAGAACTCATATGGAAGAATATGAGATGATGAAGGTTCTTGGGAAGCAACATGGAAAGGGTGAGGCCACATGGGAGCTATGATGGACATAAGAAAGGCTTATACTGTTTGTTTGTGTGCCTGATCAAATTTTGAGGGCAAAATTCCTATAAGAGGGGAAGGTTGTTACAACCCCAATTTTTGGGTTCTTTTGGTGAGAAATGTAATTTCTCCTATTAAATATATTTGAACAAATAATGATATAATTTGTTTTGAGTAAATGGATTTCGTTTGCAATAGCCTTGTTGGTTGTCTTGTGGGCTTTATTGGCTATTGGGCCCAATGACAAGGTTAAGACAAAAGAAACTCCATTATTAATAAGAAATGGAGAAAAGAAAGATGTAGAAACCTCTAGAAGGCAAAAGAATATAATCCAAAGGTGGATTTCATGCCTCTTGGGTACCTTGGGTTCCAAGGAGTCCAAAGTTGAAAAGATAATGCAACAAGAAAAGAAAAGATCAATTAAATATTTTTTTATTAAGAAAGAAATTGAAAACAATGATAAAATATGGAAAATAAGTGGAAAGAGGTAGAATTGAGTTATCCTTGGTGGATTTTCTTATCCATGAGGTTTCTAATATTAGAAGGAATTCCAATAAGGAAAATAAAAGAGAGATAAAGAGAAATCCTCAAAAAGAGATATTTTAATGAAGAAATAAGAAGGATAATGAGAAATAATGGATATAGATGCATCTAGAAGGATAATGAGTATCCACTAAAAAGGATTTCGAGGTATTAGAGTTTCTTGGGTTCAAGGATCCCCAATGGAGAAAAAGAAAGATAAAATACCATTAATATAAAATAAGATGATGATGTGATGTATAATTAATGTATTTTGTGGCATTGTTAAAAAGGAGGTATTTTCTACTAAAAGAAAATATAAATTTTGTGCCAATGAATTAAAAGGCAAGTACAAAGAGAATAAAAGAGGTAATTTTGGAAATCCTAATATATAAAGAATAAAGAATATCAAAGAGTTCTTTTAGAGAAAGAAGATTGCTTCTTCATGAAGGAATGTGGTTTCCTAGTAGGAAAGAGGCTTAGATTTCGTGGATGAACATATTAGGGCATTGATACCCTCCCCTATATAAGGGGTAGAACCTCTCATTTGAGTTCAAGAGAGTTCCATGCATCCCTCTCTCTCTCTTCTCCTTCTTCCTTATGTACAAACCCTAACCGAGAGGAGTAAAGCTTTTCCTGAAGTAGTGAGGGACTATGGAGGAGTTGTGATGGAGGTTTTCCACTCCCACAACATCATGGGGTGTTTGGGTGATCGTCCCCTCACCCTAGGTGTACACAGTAGTAGCAACACGACTGCATATGGTGGCTGCGAGTTGCAGGTCTGCCCAACCAATCTTGGCCACCTTGGCCCCGTCTTAGGACTTCTATAGATTGCAGAGAGCGACAGAGGTAGGGAAGAAGTCCCTGCTATGCTCCTGGCCTTAGGGGAGGTGGGAGAAGACCCCACAAGTAGCTGAAGCCGACGGTCGCTAGGGATCAGAGGTATAAGATGACCAAAGGGCCATTGGACAATTCTACCCCTCTACGTAATAAAGAACGAGCTGTTTAAGTGGGGGGGGAATATGTCATTCCATTATAATCTCAATCGAGCTACGCAACATGGAGAAAGAGGACGTGTTAGCTTCTGATTGGTCTAAGTAAGAAATTATTATGAAATTCATATCTTTTTATTGGTAGCTCGAATCGATACATGTATAATATGAATTTTGCTCAGAAAAATGTGAGGAATCCATTAAAAATGGTTTATAGTCTAATTCCTCTTTTGATTTGAAAAGTAGTGGAAGTTATCAACTTAAATACTTTAATGATTATGAAACCCCTTATTGAGATGATTAATGTACTTAAGAAGGGTTTTATGAATAATTAGAGTTGATATTATCATGTTAATTACAAAAAGGTACATTAAGAATAAAAAGGACGAACTTTGCACAAAATTGAATTAATTTAGAATTTCATGTACATGAATGAGCTTTAATGGGCCTTGAAACCCTAAAGTTCGTAATTTTTACTCTTAATGGGTTTAATTATTCAAATGCATGAATAAGGCTGAGATATGATGATTCAAAGCTATTTTGAGTATAAAAGTTCCTAATTGTGGATAAATACCCTTAATGTAGTAATTAGGGTTTTCTAATGGATAAAGGTGGATATAATGATAAATAGAGTTCATATGTGAATTAGATCCTAATGAAATATGAGTTGTTAATTTGAAAGGAACCAAAGATGATAATTAGGCCTAATGATCTTGTCATGAATTAAAAGATTAAAAATGGTAGTTTTAATGTAAAAGAGCATAATGGACTTAATTGATGTTTAATTGTGCCTTTAATCAGAAATTAAGGTTATATGTTGTTAAAAGGTAGCCTTAATATCTTCCATGAGGAATAGATAATATAACTAGGGTTTTTGAGTAATTGCATAAGATTAGGGTTTAAAATAGTATAAATGAAGTGAAACTCTAATTGTAATGGAAACCCTAAAATTGGACTAGAAACCCTAAGAAGTGAGCTAGGTTTAATAGATCTTGATGGCATGATTAATGATAGGAAAATATGATGCATATTTCAGGATCAACTTGTGTGTGCTTGCTTGGATTTCTTGCATTGATTGGATTAATTCTATCTCAAATCAGCCTGAGAAGTATGTGGTTAATTATGTTTAATCACATTAGTTTCCTGAAGTTTTCTCGGATGATTAATCGCATTGAATGCAACCTATCAGTTTGGATGTTCATACTTGGAAATTATAAGGTCACTATGATTATCACAATTGTAAAATAAGTGTGTATTCTCACATCTACATGCCACCCTGATGGATGATGTAAAAAGGTCAAGCCCAGGAGGGAAGACCAATGGGCACTATGAGAGGTGATGCCAGACACCAAGCTCGAGAATGAGAAGGTGGTCTATGTTGCATGACTAATGGGCACCATGAGAGGTGACCCCAGGCACCAAGCTCAAGATTGAGAAGGTGGCCTTAAGTCAATGGAAAAAGAGAAACTCTAGAGGGGGTATTCCAGGGTTAGGGCAAAAGCGGTGGAGAATGACACATTGAAAACGTAAATTGTCTTGTTAATTACCTTGATTGTGATAATTAGCTTGTTAGGCATATTTGTGAAATTTTGATTGTCCCCACATACCGGAATATTTTGATATGCTGATCGACGTTTTGTTTGTCGGCGTTTTAGGTACAAGATTGAAAAGGACAAATAGTAAAGTGGCATATGTGGAATTAAATAAGAATTAAAGTACAAGGAGGATTAGATAGAATAGACTCCAGATGTAGATAGAAGTATATATCCAAGTTTTTGAAAAGGTATGAAAATTTTAATTTTTTTATAGCCTTTCAGTTTAGTTGATAGAATTTGATAATTTTTATTGATTATTTTTTGAACCTTTGATCCGGAAATTGGGATAATGGCTTTGACCTCTTGGTATCCCTTAATTGGGGGTTACCAGGAGGTAGGGTCATTACAGAATCTCATAACTCATGATATATGATAGCAGACCAAACACATATGTACATGTTAGAGAATAGTGTACTGAACATAGCCACCTTAAGAGTGATATGTGGAAACCATGGAATGGTAGTCAGAATCAACTTCCGTGGTGATATTGGTGATTGTAGTTCTTAGGCCTGAAGTCACTACACTCATCACACATCATTCATTGTATTTTGATACCATCTAATGTGACTTTGAATAAGGGTTACCATAAATGTGGTGCTCCGGTGCGTAGTGACACATGGGGATTGAGTGTGAGTGAAGTAGATGGGATTTGTCCCTCCTATAAGAGATTAAAATCTAGGCCACTTGAAAGTAAGATTGAGAAATATATGTCCATACTCATGTGACTTAATATATATTATGTGAACTCACATGCATCTTAGACAGTCTTATCAAGTTTAAGGAACATGGATTGAACATTGAGATGACAATGATTCCATGCCTCAACTTTGAATCTGGATATCAGATATAAAGGAACTATACGATCACTATAATACAAATCACATATTGTAAGTTGAAGTTGTTCTCCAACTTTTTAGTTGCCTGGGTAACAATGATGTGTTTCTAGATGTCGGTCATTACTTGTGATGTCATAAATTTGTTATGGACATTAACTGCCAACATAACTTGGGACCTATAGTGTCATACACATAGGATGCACCTGGAATAGGAGACTATTCATGAATGATATATAACTTGATTACCGAAATGTTTAAATATTCAATTAAAAAATGTTTAAAATTTGACTGATTAGACTATGAATCGATCAGTTCAGGTGTTGAAAACAATCGATTCATGTGTCAGGTCAATTTAAGCTACATTGGCTGAACATTGCTTAAAATGGGACATGAACCAACTAGTTCAGTCTGTGTAATGATCAATTCAAGGTGTTAAACTACCAGTTCAAGTTGTAAACTACCTCATTCACCGATCAATATGATTAGATCAAGGATTGATGCTAAAACCATGTTGTGCATTAATCGAATATTGAAAGCCAATGTGAGTGAGTATAGAAAAGAAAGTTGGTTGACCAATTCAATTGTTGAACTAATCATTTCACATGTGAACATACTGGTTTAGTAGTGAATTGACCGGTTCATCTTTTGTAGCTTCTAGAAAATTCATGAAATTCTCTTTCTTCAACTCCCAGATGATCTAGAAACCCTAATCCTGGCCCTCCGATCAATAGGGGTGTGGGTAAGGCTTTCAAGAGACACCACAATAAGTTCTGGGAATTGTTTTCCTCTCATAGTTTTTGTAACTAGAGAGCCCAATCAAGTCTTACTCATAAAAGGGAGAATTAGCAATTGAGCGATAATAAGGGAGAGAAAGTCGATGCTAGCAAGTTGTCTAGAAGGGACAACTCCTTCTTATATGTTCCAAAAGAACGACAAGAGTTTCTGGTGGTCCGTATAGATTGCATAGAGGTGTGGAGACTATCACCATCAAACTAGGAGAATGTTGTCAACCATCATCCATGGTGTTGCATCAGGAGGCCCATTGATGATGACTATATGAGTGATGCTTGAAGAAGAAGCACTTGTAGAGAGGATTATCGCTAGACTTGCTCCAGGACCAGGTATACCTCACAAACCTTTTTCTTAGATACATCATTGTTGGTGTGACCTGTTGGATAAAGGAATAGGGGATTTTTTTTTATTGCACTGCCTTCTCTGCCATCCCTATTCCCCAACACATTCCACCCACCACCACCATTCTGAGTATTTGGTACCCTGTTCTACCTCTTCGTTTGATTTTCTAACTGAGGACATGGGGGTGCCGACATAGATTTCTCTTGCATAATTTTCTATCTTATTTAATTCTTCTTGTTTCCAAGTAGTAGAATCCACAATCTATCTAGTGTAATCATGAAGCTTAATTTATCATGCTTGCATTGTGTCATTAAAAGGAATGCACTTCTTGCTCTTGCAATCAATCTAAAAAGAACAAAATTTTTAGTAAAAATTAAAACTTTTCTTGTATGATCTATCTTGTAAGGTTATTTGCGAAGTCTAAGACAACACTAATTTGAGAAAGTGTTTGGTTGAGTATGCTTGAGGACATCTGGTATGAATGAAAATCTTAGTTTACCTAACGTTTGTGTATGATGCGATGTTTGAGACCAAAACCAACCAAAGAATTAGCGAGATCTTAAACGGGAATTTTAGAAATAAACTCTAAGGTCACCCTATACATAGGATGATGGGGAGGGGTATATCATATTTAAGAAAGGAATTATCACTTAGTCATGTGATTCTGTCCACTTTTCATGATATTATATTCAGCACCACAAGATGATTAGGTATATACAAATTGTTTCCTCTTGATTTCACTGCATAGAATACTAGGTAGCATGTTAGCTATTTTCTTTCCAAATTCATTAGGAAAAATAATAAAGATGTGCATATAATTTTCTTTATTTGGGAAGTTTTAGTTGCATATCAACATCTATTTATATTGTATTTTTCTTTCCATCATTTTGCATACTATGTAGCTTACATCTATTTAGCTTTCTCCACAAATAAATAGTGAAAGGATTTACATTTGTATCGCTATAAATGAAAAAAATAGAAAGAAATAAATCATGTATGGTGGAGGAAGTCTAACCAATAATCATCAATCATGATAACATAAGTGGATAGAAAAGAAAAAGAAAAGGAGAATAAAAAGCAAGCGAGGGAGAAAAGGATGCCATGAACTCAACCTATATTTTCTAAAAGGAGAAAGGGAAAATAGCTTACATGTATGTAACCTTCCACCCTCACTCATCACTAGGATGAGTCATTATCTTCATTCAACATCCCATCATAATAATAGGAATTAGGATTCATGCATTTAGAGCTTCTCCATTGTGTAGGTGCATCATATTTTATTTATGCATAAATAATTTGTGTCATACTTGTGATTCTTATTTCATAGCCACCTACTTCATGTCCACACATTGCCCTTCATGGTAGGACACATATATGACTCGTTTCATAGCCACCTACTTCATGTCCACACATTGCCATACATGGTAGGATACATATATGATTAATCCCCTCATCCATGTCTATACAGAAAATTGCTTCCAACATAGTTGTGTAGGCTGATCTGAGCAATGTAGATACAAGAATCACATGGTACAACAAGTGTAACTATTAAACATGATGTTAATTACTCTACATTAATAGTGTTTCATTGATCTTAGTGTAGACATATTTAATGAACATTTTTATCACTTCAAAGTAGCTATTTGTATAGTGGTTGGTAAGCACCATTTTGGGACCGCAAGGTGGGGTTAATTGAGAAAAGTAATCATAATATTTGTCCTTTTGATGACTCTTTCAATCATATTCAAAAGTAGCATTTATCGAGGATGAGCAATATTCGATCTTAGGGGATTTTGATGCATTGCTTTTTAGTCATTTTTCACATGCAATTTTCTGGTGAGTAATTACATATATGTTCATTCTGAGATATGTTTATTCATTGTTTTCTATTGTTAGTCTATGAATCAATGTTTCATAAAATATTTAGTAATTCTATCAAATCATGTAAAGTCAGACTTTTGGCATTTTTTCCTTGATTTAGGAAATTTGAGAATTGAGTGGGCATCTCAATGCCATCAACCCATCCATCGATGGTACCAACAAATCACAAATCTACAATAGGGAAATAGAGAAATCTCGATTATAGTGAGAGGGATCTCGGTGTTACCCAGAGAGGCTTCAATGCTACCAAAGTTAGTAGTCCCTGTTACAAACTCATAATCCAGGGAGAATCAGAATTCAAGAATAACTATCTTGAAGCCACCAAACGGCATGTTAGTGATACCAACTTCATCATCCAAGTGCATCAGAACTCGAGGAGCAACTCAGTGCTATCGACGCATAATGTCGATAGTACCAATGCAGTTTGAAAGATTCATGTTAGTCGACTATTTAGTGCCACCACCACCCCATCGGTAGTACCGACACTACGTGATCAGTTCATATCTGAAATCAAGTAAGATCCATGATCAAAGACTCACTTATGATTTAAAGGGGAATGTGAATGAAAGAATCATATCATGATTATCATGTTCATATAGAGAATAAAGTCTGGAGAGGAGGAAATGAAGGAGATAGCCACAGATTGGACGCACTGAGCACTTTTGGAGGAAAGATTTGCAACGAGAACACTATAGATCAGGATGTTCATCAGAGGGGATTATCAAGACAACTTCTCTAAGGGTTCTTACATTGGTTTTCTAATGTTTATACTATTTTCTTCTTCTTCCTCTCTTTATATGATGATAACATTCATGTGGGGCTAAACCCCATATACCTTAGGACCCAGGAGTAGCCCAATATTGCATTATCATTAAACTCTATGAATTAATAATTAAATTCCTTCATTCTAGATGTGGATATAAAATCTTTTCATCGATCTTTTTATGTTTGATCACCCTAATCAATGTAATAGACCACTAATTGCTTCGAGAGAGGGATTAGGAGTTGGACAAATCATAGATCCACATAGGATATATCACACTTCAAGAGAAAGATTTATGACTATGAAAGAATAACCTAGATATTTTGACAGTGTACCTAACTAATTCATAAACTGCTATAGGAGTGGAGTTTGTTTTAGTTTAGGTTATGCATTATGATGCATGAGCGGTTAATACTTGTTACGAGTCTTTATTCCAGAGTAAAAGGTGAATAATTATTAATGAAATATATTTTGAATATAGTGTATGCCATGGTGAAATCAGTAGTCCTGAGGGATCCATCCATTCTCGATGACAACCATTTTAATCTAGGTTTATTTATTTTCTCTTAGTTACTAAATAACCAATCAACATTCTTCTAAGTTTAGCTAATTTGGTCTCAGCAAGTAGTAATCTTTGACAAACATTTCCTTGAGTTTGACACTCGGGCCTCATAAGTCTATATTACACAACACATACACTTGCATTTTACACTCACCACTTAAGTGTGTCAAGTGTTCGATACAAAATATAATGAGATAGAAAGTAGCACATGTTCCTTCTTGTGCCCTAGTTTGAGGGTCAAATTTTCATTCCAATTTGGTGTTCATTTGTCTCAAAATTTTGTGTGGATAAGGGTGTTGTTGGTAGGTTAGGATGATAGGAAATGTATCTGAATAAATTTGGGTCTGTTGACTAGAATTTTGAGGTGTAATTCTATAGAACGGCTGACTGTGTTGGAATGGAGGTTAGACTCTTACAATTTACCAATATTAACATCCAAGCTAAGTAACCACAATAGAATATGCATTAATTGGATATCTGCGTTGGTTACCGGCCTTTGATTTACGGGAATTGTTATTTCCGTTCATGAGTGTGATCCTAATCGTATGAAAGACTGAGATCATTACCCAAAAAACTCATTGGACAATAGTCAACCATCATGATTCAGAACAATATGGTTGATAATTGTCAAGTTAAACAAAGAAATCGATCTATTTGAAAACCATTATAAAAGTGACTAAAATAAAAGAAAATGAGTGTCAAGAGGTTCCATAGACTCTTTGCATATCCTCCCAATCAATGCTTTAGTGAGGACATCATGGATCAGGAATCTTTCCATGACCAACTAGGTCAACACAAAAGACCCACTTCCCTCCCACCCTAAGAACATCATGGCATAATTTTTACATTGCACTAGGCTCTAGTTGTATCATGAATTACAGTTTCACTAGACTTCTAATGCACATATTTTGCCCAAATCATTACCCGTATTGTACATTAGAGATCAAGAATAGGATGCTTATGTATCACGTCATAAATTGATTGAACCTTCCTATGATCTTCCTAGACATGCTATTTACCTAGTTGTTTTTTCTTTGAGAAATTTGAACTCATAACCACTTGATTGCAATCCAACAAGTTTATGATTTTGAATTCTAGTGCTCGGTGGCTATGGACCTAGTTGTTAACAAGATTAGTCAAGATCTTAGCCGTCTAAGACATTTACGAACTTGGCCTGAACTCGATCTGGTTTAGTGGATGGGGTCGTCAGTAATCATGGTGTACTAGGTATTTCTATCATCATAAATTGGAATATGGCAGTGAGATTATTTTGTATAGTTCTTAGTTGTAAATGTTGAGAATATAGACTGTACAACATATACAATTATGATTATTACAACGAGACAGTTAAAATAATAGTTTGTAATAACAAAGAGCCAGCGCTGATTAACCATAATAATCAAACATTAGATGAATCAACAAGAAAACAAATAAGACCTAAAAATTGAAGACGTAGTAAAATAGAAGACCATTTCCTAAGTCCGATCCAGCCAGACGTGGTATGCACACATACCTGTGTAGTCTTCCTGCTTTCTTCTTGTCTTATTCATAATTGATTAACTGCCAATTTAATTATGAACCGGGTCATGATATATCGGAATGGTCATGGTCACAATCGAACTACTCTTCTGTTGTTGCTTAGTCATCCATATAATCTACAAACAGCGGCCGTCGGATGGAGGTTTTTGACCTAGGGAATTGCGAACAAGCAGTGTAGATACCGTTGTTTTGCTGTAGCACGGCAGCTCAAGAGCCAGTTGTCTTGTTGGTTCTATAATACTGAACATTCGAAGGAGCAGTGCATGGAAAAAAGGAAACTGAGAGAAGTTGGAATAGTAATTATGTAAAAAAGTTGGTGCAAGGGTCCAACTTGCGAGGGACTTCAATTTGTTAGTCTTTCGTTATTTTCTTTTCCACGTTTCACCGTCAACTGCGCTTGTGAATTTTGTATCAAGGTTCATGTTGCTCGATCATACGCTATGGAAGTGTTGAAGCAGCTTTGATTCTCCATGGCCAAGGCGTTGGTATGAGTGGCCGGAGTCAGCATGCATACATGCGGGCACCCGGATTAGTGACAACGCATTGAATGGTCCTTGGAACTCAGAACAAGAACCAGACTATAAATTTCTAGATAATTGGTGTGGCATCGATGTTTTAGGAATGCCATTCATATTTCTACTGGCTAGTGTTAGTGGCTATTTTTTCTAGAATTACGCTACCCACAGTCACTTATACACCCGCTGCTCTACCCGATTCCTCGGGAATCCGTAACAGTCTATAAAAGTATGTCCCAGCTATTTTTTAATACGAATTAACTCCACGCCAATTAACTCCATGCAGTAACTGAAGAGTCACGAGATTCTCTCTCCAACCCTCATTTTTACTAATTCGTTTTCTCTCTTACAACTCCTCCTTCGAGCTTCATTCCACCCCACCAATATTCACCCGTTAGTACAACACGTCTGGTCTCCCAACTCTCACCAATCTTTCTACTTCGGACGTTCTTCGTTCACCTTCTCTGTCATTGAGCTT
The DNA here is from genome assembly GCA_963693085.1 of Alisma plantago-aquatica. NCBI lineage: Eukaryota > Viridiplantae > Streptophyta > Magnoliopsida > Alismatales > Alismataceae > Alisma > Alisma plantago-aquatica. The sequence goes on along the minus strand of OY856412.1, from coordinate 599,063,531 downwards.
CACTGCAGCCACCTCACTGATCTCTACCACATCTACCTCCATCGATGTCGCAATAGTACAATACTGCCCTCGTTCAAGGGATTCTCCGTCGCATACTCGACCGCCCAGAGATCTCTCCACCGTAGAATTATCCCAATACAAGTACAATACTTGCGCTAAGTTTGGCTGCTGACGGTCCTGCTAGAGCGTGCTGTAGTGAATGGTCTCTCTTGGTGCTTTCTCAATTGTCCTGCCCAAGTACTGTACCTAGTTCCATCACAAGTACAGTACTTGCGTCATGTAAGACTGCTGATGGTCCTCCTACACCGATGGTCAAAGAGTTGAAACGCAAGTATAGTATTTCCCAAGCACGAGTACAATACTTGCAACACAAGCACACTTTTAGCGTCAGTTAAATATGACTTTAGAAGTCAGTTTCCAAGTGACACCCAAGTGGGTGACACTAAATGTAGACGCCTTCAACATCGATTTCATAACTGAGACCACAAAACCATCCCCCGATTGCAAACCCAAAAAATTCGCCAGCATGGGTGCCATATGCGTCGGTTATCAAGTCATAACTGATGTCACATCCCATCTAAAAAACAAATTGGCCCCAGGTTAGACCATAGGTGTCAGTTAGTAATTCAAAACCGACCCCGTTGACCTAAAATTATTGATGATTTGTAAGTTAACCAAACATTAACTGACGCCATTAGGGGATAAAGATGTCAGTTAGATATTAATCACTGACGAGTTAAGTTTTTGTTGTTGGTTTCTTTTGTTAACCAATGACTATGTTTTGACTTGTTTTTTCATATCAGCTTGTAGGTCTGCTGTCTGACTGGTCAGCAGGATGCAGAACCTACAATTCAGTTCTAAACTGTAGGTTTACAACATCCATTGATTTCAGCCAACAACATGCCACAAACCTGCAAAATTAACAAGGATGGACAATTAATTATATGGAATGATTCACACACATGTATAAGTACATTTCATATTATAGTTTCATCACACACATGTAGAAACCTATAGTTCTATTTTATTCCTCCATTTCATATTCACACACATGTAGCAACATGTTGTTCTATTCATTTCATCTCTTTTCACATTCAGACACATGTAGAAATATTCATGTATTCATCTTCACACACATATGTATATCGATAAGACAATTCAAAAAAATTCATTCAAACATGTATATATAAGTGTGTCTTTTAAAGTTTAACATGTCATCAAATATAGAAATAAATATGACAACAAAGTTTAGAAATATCATTCTTGATCATTATCATCGCCATCAGTATTCTAATGATAATAAAAAATTCCCACTACTTGTAAGATTTTTTCCCATTGTTTTCTTACATCATTTAATTCTTCTATCGTGTAGGGAGTATGTACATCCAATAACTTTTCACCTGTAGTGATGTCACTGGTTTTAAACACCTACAAAGAGAATGACGTATATATAAAATCAATAATATATAATAAGATTGATATATTTCATATTATCTAGTGAGACTATATATAATACATGTTGTATGGTATCGATTTTCATTGCAGTGTTTGATAATTAGGTTCATATATCGCATCACGTAGTATGCACATGCTCAACCATTGTTTTGTATAGCACACTATAAATTGAAACATACAAAATGTTAACAAATACAAGTAAGTATAATTCACATAAATAATATATTCATTGGAGTCATAAAATTACTTTCACATTCTCCCAAAGTAACGATTTTTTTGTCTTGGCCATCTTTCCTCCAACTTTTTTAAATGCTTTTAAAGCCCTACATGTTAATGTAACACATTAAATTGCATTATTAAATAATAATGTAATAATAGATTTTAATGGATATAAAAATATAAAAGATTTCTCACATGAATAATGGCCTTTGCATTGAGTGTCCATATAATGAGTCTAATTCCTTCTCCGAATAATCTAGATAATAAATAGTCCACATCTTGGGGACAATAAACAATAACTCCCAATGCGTAGCACTAGAGGTAAGAAAGTTAAAAATTAATAACTCAAAATCCACAATAAAAATGTATTTTCTTAAGTCCAAATTATAAGCAAAGTAAACTTACTCAACATTGAATGGAGCTATTATCACCATCTTCTTTTTTTACCAAAATATTTAAAAGCAGCAGAGCAGTAAGAGGTAACTGATGAAGGCTCCTTATCTACGTGACTGATCAAAGATGGAACTAGAAATCCCACATGGGAAAATGAAAAATCTTTACAGATCGTGTGTAAGTGGCTGCAAAACATGTATTATGTTTGCACTAATATATAAGAAACTAGATCACCATATGTAAAACAAGGTATATGGATATATAAAAAAGATCTCACCATATCCATAGCTCTATCATAGAAGTATTCATCCAATCATAATGAAACAACTCCAAAATATCTTGTATAAATATTTTGTTATCGTATAATTCACCTGCATCATCTACCAGAATAGAAACATTTATAGGAGAATTTGGGTCATGTTTACCTATTCATATTGCCATACCCTTACAATTAGGACCTAACGAGTCATATAGGTCCCTTGGAAGCCAACTAGGTACTTCAGGAGGAGGTGGTGGTGGAGGTCGAGATGTAGCGGGTTTCTTCCTTTTGACCTATATATATAATTTCAGATCTATTGACTAGCTTGTATATACACGCTAACAAATTAACGTAATGTGAATTTACCATATAATATCAGTATAGATGACATCCGTTTTGGACCACAATATCACTCTGCCTTCTGCTTCACCAAGCATTTCAAAATCCGGGTGGGCATATGGTAATGGATGATGCCTCCACTGGTGGAGTACAAGTCTTGGGCTCACACGAACCACACCATCTAAAATTAGAGTGCCATGAAACATGTCCCCTGGAAGGAGTGGGTAATCCTCGGCCTCTGCAATGATACATTCTTTGCTTTTTAGACGACATGGCTTCAACCTCTACAAATTTATGTAAAGTATGTTATATATATACATAAATATATCATCTTGAAAAGACTAGATACTATGTCATAAAAATACTTACAACAAACATGCTAGGTGGTAGGTCTACATGATTACTACCAACCACCTCTACAGTAGAAGAAGAGCAGGACGCCACATGTATTGTCTGAGTGGCAGTAAGAGACGCCCGCCACTTGCTCATTGCCTCATGAACTCTCCTATTAAATAACTCATCTACCTATACATGGACAAAAAAATGATGGCTTTTGATTATTGAATTCCCTTTTGCAATAACATTTTAAAAAAAGAATAGGTTACCTCAGCTTTTGAAAATCCCGCTTTTGGGACATGTTTGCGCTGTGATGGCCCAAAGAACGCTTTTATGCCCACACCAGCGCCTGCACCCCTAACACGTCCAGGATGGCCTAGGTTACCAAGAGCAACTGTCAATTCATCCCTTATGCCCTCAGGGATAAACTTGCCTTATTTCCTCTACTCGTGAAGCTCTCACTAATCCCCATCAATAGAAATTGGTAAGTAAACATAATAATCAATATTGATTGCTCTGAGAGTTGAATTTTACCATTTTTGCAGCCGCCTCAACAGTTGCGGGTTTCGTTATATCTCCTTTCTTGTTTTGCCTTACAAATATTCACACAGTATGGTGAGGCAGAGGTGCAGGAGTAACAGTAGAGGACTCCCTAGTCTCCTGAGTAGCAGCAGACTCAACAGCAACAGAAGCCTGTAGTCTTTGGCGAACGCCTACATAGCCTTTTGGACCCATCGTGTGGTCATGCACATTCAGCACACGCCTTGCTCTTTGAGCATCACTGATAGCCTTGTTAGTAGGCACATTAATTTGGTTAGTAACACTAAAGGTCAATCATAAATAGGTGAATACATAAGAATATATATTAATTAAATTGGGAGTGGTGCTTAATACCTTGAATTCATAAGTTTTTCTTTTGGAAACAAACTCCTCCCAGTCATTGGGGCCCAGGTAGTTCCATTGTTCAGTGGCTGACTTCTTCCTCTTCTCAGCATCTTGTATGTAATCTCAGGTGAGATTTGTCCTATAGCTCCTTAGGACCCTCCCACAGCGATGCATTACACATTTACGATGCAGACTTTTATTTAGTTCAAATATACTATGCAAAATTTTATATATTTAACTAGTATCCTAAAAATTAGTAATCTGCAAAATAGAATTGCAAATAATAATAACTCACGCATAGTTCCTTCCATACTAAGTCTTTCTTCCCCTTAGGAACTTTATGCCAAGATTCTACATTAGGACTACAATGGATACAAGTAAGAACCCCAAGATATGAAATAAATGAGTTGCAATTCACTCCAACTAGATTTCTTACATGATCAAAATCCACAACCAGTTTGGGTCCATTGCACATTTGTTGTAGTAATTTGTTCATCAAAGTGATGCCCCTCACTTTTTCAATTTTTTTTGTTGCTCATCAAGTGCCCCAAGTTCTTCAGGGGGTACATCATCAACCTAAAATTTGACAAAAAAATACACTTACAGGATATAACTTATAAATGGACATATAGATAGAAATATAGGATATATTTTAAAAACTTACATTGTGAGGCACCACATTGATATCCTCACCCTCACGGTAATCATCATCACGATCATCATACTCATGATCAACCATCTGAAAGTGTCATTAAAAAATCAAACATTTAACATAACTATAAGATAATTAGACATTATAAAGTTCACATTCAAAAAAATAAAACATATAAAAAAATAAGAACATGCCTCTAATACTACGATGTTTTATCAATTAGCATTCCTTCGGTGTAATCTCCGTGCACATACAAGTCATCGTTAGATTCAATATTTGGTGGTGCTGGCAACCCAACTGAGAATGGACTCGAGTCATCATACTTATCATAGTACTCTTCTTCATCTATAGGATCTTCAATGAACTGTATTTTACCATGAAGAACAACCGACCATTTATCATTTGTAGGATCATCGATATAAAATACTTGTTTTTCTTGTGATGCCAATATGAATGGTTCACCCTTCTCACCAATCTTTTTAAAGTTTACTAATGTGAAACCTAATTAATGCACTATAACTCCTTTGGTGTTATCAACCCAATTACATTTAAAGAGAGGAATTATGAAATCTACGTAGTCAAACTCCCAGATGTCTTCAATGACACCGTAATATGACATTTTAGTTTCACGTGAACTCTTATCCTTTGCACTTACAAAAAACAATGAAGATTCTTGAAGGGTGACCACACTGTTTTGGATGACGCTCTTATCATCTTGACACTTTGTGTAATATGAGAAACCATTTATGTCAAACCCTTCATAACACATAACATTCAATTTTGGTTTAAAGGCGAGGCATTTGATATTTTCAGTAAGATTATTTGGTGTTTAAGATAGTTGATGTAAGACTTTATCTTCAAACTACTTAATAAATATCTTGTTATGCTCTCTAGCAAGCCACAATGAATTAGCTCGAGGATATTGTTTCTTGATGAAATTGGTATGTTCTTCAATATAAACACTCACTTCGTTGATGTTGTGTAAAATATACAAGTGAGCTTGTTCCAACTTCTCACGACTGATTATTTTCATCCATGATCCCAAAATTCCTTTTCCAGAATACTCCTCGATATTCTTTTCATTAGCAGAAGTGTCATTACCACTCAGAAAGTCATTGCAAAAATCTATAACCTCTCTCACCACATAACCCTCAATAATACTCCCTTCAGGCCAATAACAGTTTCAAACATCACTTTTAAAAACACTCATGTATTGTTCAAAGGGATACATCCAATGTAAAAAAAATGGTCCCAACTTTTTCACTTCCCTAGTCAAGTGGACAACAAGATGTACCATGATATCAAAGAACGAAGGAGGAAAATACATCTCAAGATGACATAGGGTAACAACCACTTCTCTTTGCAACTTATCAAGAGTATCAGGATCAATAACTTTGCTAGACAGACTGTTGAAAAAGAAACAATGTTTGGTGGTTGCAAACCTTACATGCTTCAGCAATATAGTTCGAATTGCCACGGGCAATATTTGTTACATTAGAGTGTGACAATCATGAGATTTAAGACCTATCAACTTTAGATCTTTCATTGATACCAATCTATGGATGTTGGATGAGTAACCCTATGGCACCTTAACATTTACCAAGCAATTGCAAAAAGCTTTCTTCTCCTTTCTAGATAATGTGTAATAAGCCGAAGGTAAGTATGTTCTCCGATTACTACTAACTACTTTTGTTAATTTTGTCTTTATTCCCATTTCATGTAGGTCCATTTTGGATTTTATCCCATCTTTAGTCTTACATGGTATATTCAACAAAGTATCAATGACACTATCATGAATATTTTTCTCAATGTGCATGACATTGATACAATGTCTGACTGTCAAAAAACTCCAATAAGGAAGATCCCAAAATATTGACTTCTTCTTGAATAAAGATTTATCACTCGGTGTGGCCATGGTACATTATGATCTCTTACCAAATTCATTGACAAAGTCTTTTACTCTTTCATAAAAAACCTCTCCTGGTATAGGTTTAGGTGCACTCCGTTCCTCATTCCATCCATTGAACGATTTTCACATCCTACGATACAGATGGAATTTTGGAAGAAACCTTCGTTGACCAAGATATACAATATTGCCTCCATGTTTTAGTCATATTGAATCAGTGTTATCTTCATATATAGGACACACTTTAGATCCTTTGACACTATATCCAGAAAAATTCCCATATACTAGAAAGTCAATAACAGTGCAAAACAACATAGCGTGCAAACAAAATGTCTCTCTTCATGAAACATCATAGGTCATCACACCTTCACCCCAGAGTTTCTTTAAGTCATCAATCAGAGGTTCAAGATAAACTTCGATATCATTTCCAAGTTGTTTAGGGCCCGATATCAACAATGATAGTATAACATACGTATTTTTCATACACAACCAGGGAGAAAGATTGTATATAACAAGCATAACTGGCTAAGTGTTATGTTGGCTTCTCAATGTCTCGTACAGATTCATCCCATATGTACAAAGCCCAAGTCTTAGATTCCTGACTTCTTCACCAAATTTAGGGTACAATAAATCAATCTTCTTCCATTGTGGGGAATCAGACGCATGTCGTAGGATCCCATCATTATTTTTTTTAACATCTGCATGCCACCTCAAATTCTTTGCATCTATCGGATTTGAAAACAAGCGTTGAAATAGTGATATTATAGGTAGATACCACATCACCTTGGAAGGAGAACTAGTTTTAGACTCCCCTGAAGTTGTCATTTTATACCTTGACGTACCACATTTTGGACAATCTTTCAAATCCACATAGTCCTTTTGAAATAATACACAATTATTCGGGCATGCATGTCTCTTCTTGGCCTCTATTCCCATTGGGCACAATAATTTCTTTAATTGGTAAGTTCAGATTGGTAGCTCATTTCCTTCAGGAAGAATTTCTTTCAACAAAGACAACAATGACGTGAAATTTTTGTCACTCCATCTATTGTTAGCTTTCAGCTTATACAATCTCAACACAGCGCTAAACTTCGTAAACTTAGTACAACCTGTGTATAACAGTCTCTCATCATCATGCACAATGTTTCTAAATATGGGAGGTGGATCGGTGTGCTCTACCCCACAACTATCTAGCATTGCATCAACGATGTCTACTGGAACAGATTCGTTCACATCTACGTCATCGGAGGCAATTAATTCTTCCACACAAGCACTACTATCGACATCCACTGATTTCAAGTTTGAAATCTCTCCATGCCAGTGCCATTTTGTATAGCCTTGTACAGTCCCGTTGCACATGACATGACTTTTGATTTCGTCACCAGTACTGACTTTTAAGTTGTTACCGCAATGCCTACATGGATAGTAGAACCTATCTCCAGGTTGTTTCATATGTTCCTCGGCAAATCTAATAAACTGATCAAGATAAGAAATAAACTGAGGGGTGCAACGATTTGGAATGGACATCCATGATCTATCCATTCTATGATCAAAGAGAAAACACGTCTACATTAGGGTTTAGTGTTAAAAGATAAGGGTTTAGGGTTAAAAGATTAGTGTTTATGGTTAAATGTTTAGGGTTGAGGGTGTTATATATAATAAATGTGTACCACCTTTCCCATTCTTGATCACCTAATCTCCCTAGTAAGTGTATAATGTGTATACGATTTTCAAGAAATTTTGACAACATTTCCCCATAGTTCTCGAAGTACACCGATGTACATCGAAAAATGCCCACCGACATATGTACTTCGAGAACAAATGGGGAAGTGTTGATGAAACATATTGAAAACCGAATACACATTATACACTTACATCCTAAGTGAGATTAAGTATTCAAGAACAATCCTAACCCGGGGACTATCCAAGATTTACTCCTAATGAGTAAATCTCAGACGAGTTTCTAGGCTAACAAAATACATGTATATATGTTGTCATTCATATACCTACAATCATAGTATCATCGTTCATATTCTAGGTTTTGTGTAACATTATTTAATTCAATTCATTCTTCCATTTGGATAAGTTCATTCATTCATCATTAACCCAAATCAATCATTAATAATCAACTATACAATTTCGAAGAACAATTATATATTGAAATAAGTTAAATCAATCACTAAAAAGAAAGAAAGAAAGCAATAACAATTTGTTAAATTCATTCATTCATCATTAACCCTAGTTAATCATTATCAATCAACTACAAAATTTTGGAGAACAATTATATATTGAACTAAGTTCGTTCATTCTTCGTTTAACCCTTATTAATCAATATTAATCAACCCTAATTATCAATAATAATCTTATAGAAAACTCACCGCACTGGTGGAGTAGGCTGTGGTGGCGGTGGCTGGAGGTGGACGTTGTCGCAATTGTGGTTGTGGAGGTGGTCGCAGCTGTGGCCGGAGGTGGAGGTGGCCGGAGGTGGAGGCAGAGATGACTGAAACTACAGTGAAGCGGGTGGCGAGCGGTGCCAGGATGGCGGGCTATGGCTGTGGTCACTGGTGGAGATGACTGAGCAAGCGAGCGGTGGCGCGACGACTGAACTGGAGCGGCGGCGGTGAGCTCCTCAGCGGCGCTTCCTCTCCACAGTTACGGCGGCGAGCTCCTCTCCACAGTGGCAGCGGCGAGCTCCTCTCTACAACAGTAGCAGCGGTGGCGACGAGCGGCAACACAGAATCGTGAGACCTAGCTTGAGAGGCAACAGAGAATCGGGAATGAAATAGAGAAGAGGAAGAGTCTGGATCGTGCAGGTGTTATTCAATTAATTACCGACGTCGGTTATTGTGTAAAACCGACGCTTAATACCATCTACAACTTCAAACAAATATCAAGTCGGGGTGTTCATCGTCGGTCTCTACGTATAATAACCGACGTCTATCCACATACGCTGACAAAAAATATTTGTTTTTGAGTTGTAATTATAGTTATCAATTTCTCCCCTAACACCGACGCCGATTAGGCAAATTGGGGGGGGATTTTTTTTGCGGGGACAACGCACGAACAAACATCCTCGTCGGTTCCTATACAATAACCGACGCAAAATAAGGTATGAATTTTTGCCTCACGATGGATATTTAGGTGTTAGTTGTGTTTTGAACAACCGACGACATATGGGGGAAAAATTATGGGGCTTGGCGCGGAACATGAGTCGTCAATGTTTATACAACCGACGTCGAATTGAAAATATTGAAGACAAAATTTTTTTCTCTGGAAAATTGTATTTCGCGGGTGATTTTGGATGTCGATTTTTATTTTGAGCGGTCGACATTAAAGAAAAAGTGATACCCGTGTCTTTGGTAAAGCGGTCGGCCTTCACATATAGGTGTTGGTTGTCATGTTAAACCGACATCGTAGTTTGTTAGCGTCGGTGTTTTATTTATAACCGACACCAGCAAATGTGACGTTATACGTCATTTCTGCACTAGTGAAGTCTCTCTTTGGTTGTTGTACGTTTGTATTGTATGTGTAGTACAGTACATCATGTAAAGGTTGCAATGGTCAGAGAGTTGAAGTACAAGTACAAATCTCTCTTAATCGTTGTATATTTCGTACTGTACGTGTAGTATAATACATCATGTAAGGTTGTGGATGACCCTGCTACACCAATAGTGAGAGAGTTGAAGCACAAGTACAATAGTTTCCCAACACAAGTATAGTACTTGCAGCACAAGTACAATTCTTTCCCAACACAAGTATAATACTCACAACACAAGTCTCTCTTGTCGTTGTACGTCTCGTACTGTATGTGTAATACAATACTTCATGTACTGTACGTCATGCATTGTATTGATTTCAGATAATTACATCATGTATCATGTACTGTACGCCATGTACTTTATTCAAAAATGTACATCTCTTAGTGTACGGTTGTACATATTACGAGTTTGAATATAAATAGTAAAATATACAATACTTATAGATTAGTGACAAAATATGGAATATGAAGAAATACGAAAATAATAAGTACTTTTGGTATGTACATATTTCGAATTCAATACTTTAAAAAAATATAACAAACTATCAATGAACCCAAACTTGAATTTGAATGTTTTTTGTAACTTGTGATAGAATTAAATATTTGTGGGTGGGTGGATACATTATCTGCACTTTGCATGACTTTTGCATGACTTTTGCATGGGTAGTAATACAAAAATGATTGCAAGTCAAGTGTTTCTAAGAAATGTTGCTGGCTGTATTTTCCCGAGATCCGATTGGGGCAGCGGGTGGGTAAGTGACTATGGGTAGAATTTTTCTTGGCCAATGGGAATCAAAGCTGCTTTATAGTTCGAGAAGTACATAAAAGATAGGGC